>JAODUK010058526.1:0-28781 GCA_027564635.1 Typhlichthys eigenmanni
GTGATACAGATTCTGAGGGAGCACCCTATGGCATCGACTGGATTTCTATATTATCAATAATGTAGTTATCCGATTAACCGAAGAAATAATCGATTAATCGAAAAAATAATCGATAGATTTATCGACAAAAAAATAATCGTTTGGTACAGCACTAGTTAAGACATGTCCATCTGGGCAGCCGTCCATTGAAACTGTTTTATAAGGGCAGGCGCTTTCAAAAGATACTTGGCAGGTGATTGGACAAACCTGTGAACAAGCAGAGCCTGTTGTTATCCACTCCTGCAGTGGAAAAGTCCGGGGACTCACAAGGCTACTTCAGAGCACCTCTGGCCAAAAAGAGATCCTATAAAAACTAAATTCAAACCCACTGCAACATTCATTTTAAACCTGCTTTTATTTATAGATTGGTTGTGTTTTACAGTAATGTACATTTTATGTGTACCTTTCTTGTGTGTATGTTTTAATGTTGTCGTGAGCCCTAACCTACGAACACATTCTATCACTGTTTATTTAATCTTGAATTCTGATGCAATTGGTTTGAGAGGCACTGGAACATTTCTCAAACCCCAGTGGGGGTTGTAAAATGCTTGACTTTTTAAAATATGTTTTTATTTAACTTACCACACCCCTCACCTCCCTATCCCATTTATTATACAATCTATAATGTTTAATACATTTCTTTTTTTTCTCCTTAATATTGTTTTGGCCAGAGTACATTTGTTCAGCAAATCACCCTACCCCCCGCATCCACAAACCTTTTGGGTCAAAAAGTTCAAATTCCTCAGGAAAACATTTAATTCGGCAGCTGGAGAGCTGAGCCCAAGCTGATTCAATACACAGGTCAGCCAGACGGTCATATGAGCTACACTCTGTATGCAATTTACTGCATTACATTCAGTGAACTGCAACACTAGATTTAAAAGGTATAGTCAGGTTTTGCAAGCTAATTGTAAGATAATACACTTTTGGCAACTTAAACAAATCTCTCCGTCTGTGCTTGTTGACAAAAATAATATGATATACTTCTACGCAGCCCTGGCTCCGTAAATAGGAGCATAAACAAAGTGGCAAACACCGTTCACATCAACAAAGCTGTAGCACTACTCTTTGCTTCACAATACATTTTGATATGCGGAGGACCGCGGAGCGATACTGTTTTGATTTGAGCTTGAAGTTCGCAAGCGTTCTCGAGAATGACTGACCCTGCCATTAAAACGCTCTGACCATTAACAGACAACAAAGCTATAGTTTATCGTCTGTCATATCCACACAACTGGAAGGGGGGCCAGTGTTTATGGAAGGGTTTGATCACGATAACTGAACACACCGCATGCTATAAGAGGAGCCATACAATTGTTTCTTCTATTAGGTATTCTGCCACCTAGTGGCGAAGGTGCAGCCGTTCCCAGTACTATCCCGATGGGTAAGCATGGCGACTTTTGAACATTTCAAAAGGTTAACGGGAAACGAGGGCTAATGAAAGGGTGGAAGACAGGATACACAGATGGAGGGAAGAAATGCAGAGGGAGATTAGTGCGGGGCAGCGGCTTGAACAGCATTCCTGCATGTGTTTGTGTAGGGCTGGCATGGGGGGTAGGTAGATGTGGGGTCAGCCCTGGCAGAGTGCTGCCTCTATCCAGGGCTTATTAAAGCAAACACGCTAGAGCGACGTGTAGGAGGGGAGAAGGTAAAGAGGGGGGGTACAGGTGGAGGATAAAATATCCCAGACAGAAGTGCAAACATGCATACTTTAGTGGTGCATTACTTTAAGTAAGGAGTAAAGGAGTCAAATTGTATAATACTGCTATATGTTGTCAGCACTCATGGTCTATATGGGGGTACAGGACCTCTGCTATATGTTGTCAGCACTCATGGTCTATAAGTGGGTACAGGACCTCTGCTATATGGTGTCATGGTCTATATGGGGGTACAGGACCTCTGCTATATGGTGTCATGGTCTATATGGGGGTACAGGGCCTCTGCTATACTGTATGTAGTCAGCACTCATGGTCTATATGGGGGTACAGGACCTCTGCTATATTGTATGTGGTCACCACTCATGGTCTATATGGGGGTAGTTAACCTGACATGCCAGAGGAATTGTAGTCACAAGTCCATCTGGGGAGCAGTGCATTGAATCTATTTGTGAATGGCAGGAACTGAAAAAAACAACAAACATCTGGTCATTTTTGCTGTCGGCACCATGGTTGGCACACCTAAACCACGGCCGTATAGCTATAAACACGACGCTGATTGGAAAGTTCAGTTGCTACTTGGACACATTCAAAATGATTCCTAGGCTGACCAGCCTGATTCTGCGAGGCTAGGGTAAAGTACCTCTGGTGTATGAAGGAGTTAAGGCAGGTGAAGATCAGCAGAGGCACCATGGCACAGAGCGTCATCACGTTGTTGAACTTGGACTCCAGGACGTTGCGCGTATTTCCCATTGGCAGTGTCCCGTTGGCAGACAGGGTCCCGTTGTCCGGCAGGTCGACGGAGTCCTTCAGTCTGCTGGTAAAGTACTACATACAAACAGGATATACACACGGTAGTCATCATCATCATTATTGGGTACAACTGGGTTTTTTGTCATGTAATGTCACGTAATGCAGTATATTCACATTTTGTTTCACAACTGAGGGAGAACAAAACAAACAACATAGATTTGAAGTGTAATTGCATCTTAAAATGTGTTTTTTTGTTTTTTTTATGTAGTAATAGGGCTGACCTGTGAGGAGACGCACCAACTTTTCCAAAGTTGTGTACTAGTGGGTGTAGTCAGGTTCAGAGCTGGGATGCAATTACACTTTAACTACAGAGCTATTCAGAGTTGGGTTTCAGAATGGCCACCTCCATCTTGAAACATGGAGATAGACTTAAACTGGGACTATAGAGGTTGATGCTCAGAAAGCCTATCTCCCAAGGCTCATCCACCCTGGGATAGAAAAGATAAAGCCGAGAGAGCCAGAGATTAACCCTTTATTGCTGTGAGATTGGAGAAGCTATGTGGCTACTAGGGCTGTGCAGAGAGCCCACTATTTGCATTCATATTTGTTTGTCAGCTAAATTATTTGTATGTAAAAATAGAAATTTACTAAATGTACATTTCTTACCTGAAAGCAAATTAAAAAAAAGAAAATTCTTTCAAAAAAAAAAAAAATTACTAAAAAAAAATTACTAAAAGAAAAATCACAGACTTACCATTGTTGCAGTCATGAAGAAGTTCCATGGTAAGAGGGTCCCCAAGCCCAGGATGAAGAAAATGATCCACACTGCATGGTACCTGAGAGACGCATTAAAGCAATCACAATGGTGCGGCACAAAATGTATTAATGTAGTTAGAACTTGCTTCTAAACACACCTCCATCTTGATAACACAAAATAATAATTATTAAAATGCATTGAAATGTTTCAGTCATCAATACGCATAAATTACACATACAAATGCATTAGCATCAATAACACATTTGCAATGGAAAAAAGAAGTGATCTTCACTACCTGTCCTGGGGTGTGTTGAGGGCAGTCATTGTTCCTGCTAATCAGAAGCGTCTTTCAGTCAGGATGTGAAAGGTCTGAATGTAAAGCAAACAAAGACATGCTTACACCAAAGAGAATATAATTAAACAGAGGTTCCAATGGAGGGCACTTGACATGCATTCGATTTTTGGAAGGAGGAGGGCGACTTTTCACCCATAACCAGAACAACCCAGCATTCCATGCAAGTCAATGGAGAGGTCCACACATTCCACCATACTATTTATTGCCCATTATTTCTTTCAAGTATTTTGAGTATATTACATTAACTCCTTAAGTACCTACGATCACTCTGAGGCCTCAACAGTATTTCTGCAACTTGACTTAGTTTCAAGCCTGCATGGTAGATCTAGCTGTCTGGGCGCTGCTTACGTTAGCCTCCACGGCAAAATGACGTTGGTGATACACCCAGGCCATTTTTGCATCCATTGAAATCAATACAATGCTTTATTTCTCTATAATTATACTGTAAAATATTTGCTTACACGCTGGGAATTGGGCCAATGCTTGAAATGTTCACATTAAACAATCAGATGCCAAAACAAACTATTATTGTCTAATTTGATTTAATGTTTAACTCAAGGTTAACAAATACTTCCTGAGTCAATATCACAAGACAATATTTGTCCTTGGCTCGGGGCAGAATATACAACAGAATTGTATACGTTATATTGCATTTCAGCCTTTTCTGAAATCTGAAGACACACATTGAGAACACAGAATTGATTGGGAGTCCTGTGCACCAGGACTATTACTCAAATACTACTCATTACCAATTAACAATGTGTTCAAGTATGCAGTGGTTCACATTTAACAACATAACACATCTTAAAATGGGATAGAATCAAGATCCTGGCCATTGTAATCCTACATGAGTGGCATTGCCTCAGAAAACCCTCACAAATGTGATTTGCTTTCAGGTAAGAGAGAAGAGCTTGGAAAGTAAAAAATAAATAAACAAACACAAAGCACCTCCCTAAACAAGTCCTGTCAAAATGTAACTTATAATAAAACTCAAAACACACTTATAATATAACGCACTCAGTACTCACACTCAATACATTTGTATGGACGCACGTGACCTATTCCTTCGGATCTTTCACGTAGGAATAAGAGGCTCCTGGGTCTCAGGTGAGGCAGACAAACTATAAGGAACTGTCCGTGCTTTGTTTTATACGTTACGGCGCCACGCTGGAGTGCCGCCCCACTGCTCTTGTTCATTGGACAAGCCCAATATCGGGCTTTCTCCTCATTCTCCCTAGTCCTGTACAAAGACAAGGAGCTGCCCTTCTTTGGGGCCCGTTTACAGCACTAACACGGTCTGTTAGTGCTAGTTAGTACACCTAGAGTTAAGCGCAGTAGACTGTTTCTGGTCATTATTAACATTAATTACAGTGGTAACAACAGCACTGTGTGAAGGCAGTCATCCTACTAGTAGAGAAGAGAGAGAAAATACAAGGGGAAATCATTACACTCATTACAATCAGTTTATGTAGGGTTAATCCCAAAGTCTGTGAAAACGACACCTATTCCGTGTTTTTTTTTTTTTTTAACTCCAGTCAGAAGATGCCATTTAGCCTTCTCATCTCAGTCTTCCTCCCCAGGCTGTCCTGACTCTGATGAGAACCATGTGTGCAGATAGCCGAGTGAAGATAGCCGAGTGACACCGCGCTTACCACAGCGTTTGCACAACATCACCCTCCCTCGTTTGAAAACAAAAAACAACTTTCTAGACACACACAGATGGATCGAGCCAAGCTATTTGACATCCCATCAGGACACACACCACAAGACAAACTCCAGTTTCATAACAAAAACGGTTTGTAAGCAAGCTAATGCATTTGTCGCACATAGATTTAGTTTGCCAGATCTTTTAAACCATAATGTTCCCTGCCCTAAACTCAGTTCAAGATCATCATCAACATCACTGAACCGGTGAGAATATGATCATAAGTGTTTGCAGACAGACTGATCTGTATCAACGCCACTCAATGAAAAAGTACATTTTCTAAAGCCCAACCATATGTGCGTCATAGAGGACATGCCCCATGGGCAGAATATACAAAATGCAATGATGAGAGAACGCTGAGGTCCATGTTCATCAGATTCACATGCTTAAAGGCGGGGTTAGTCATTCTTGATAAATTTGAGCTCAAATCAAAACAGTATCGCTCTATGGTCCTCCCACATAGAAATGTATTGTGAAGCAAAGCGTAGAATTTATTTACTTTTCACACCAAGCGCACCATCGTCTCAGCAAAACATATCCGTGTGCAACACATGAGCTATGCTTTGCTAACACCGCCAACTCGCTACCTTAAAAAACAGTAGTTTGCTGTTATATGTATAAATTAGACACAATGCAAACAGTTGAAGCACAACAAAAAGTTTGGAACCACTTACTGCAATGGCACAAGAGAACACCGAATTCATAATAAACTGGCAGTTTCAGACAGTTTTCATTCCTTTGTGGACATCATGGATATTGTATTGACACACCCCAGAAGCTATACGCGAGAGGGCCACATGAAAGCCAATTTCTCAGCAAAGTGACACTCAACCTACTACACACATTGATGTTTTTAAATAAAGTGTGATATTATTTCACATTGTTTACTAAGTAAGTGAGATTTCAACCAATGGTACTGCAGATGCCGTTGTGCATCACAAGACCCTGGTTCTTCCGCCGTGCTGAATGTGTCATGCAGCTCTGCCAGCTGGCATGAATGGGAATTAAAGTGGTAGCCTCTCTCACACGCACGCACGCACGCACACACACACTCATCACTGCTCGCAGTCGGTAGCACTTCTGAGTCTAAATGTAAAAAGTAGATAGGATCACAGAAGGACATTTTTCTTATCGTTTAGTTTTTGGGTTATGCCATGCTCCGGTTTTATTCAGTGCAAATAAATCAAGCTTTTGACATATATTCCAGATATTTTGAGGTCTTGTTATGGCAAGTAATAACGCTGCTTGCTAACTGCAAATGTAAAACGTAAACTGCTGGCGCAGATTACGTATGTCACAGCTCGATAAGAAATCAAGGTACTCTACAGTATTCCTTCAAAACTTTGTTCAAGCTAAACAGAAAATAGTAAATAGCCTGCCCGCGCTATTATTTTCATAAGTTGCCATGGTAACATTTACCCCTGAGTGATCCTGAACTAGTTGTGATGTATTATATATACTGTATGCACTGGAGCAATAGCTTGTATCAAAATGCTTATTTTGACTAGTTAGCGATCTCAAAATTGAGAAACACCAGTTGTTTCCATTTGGATTATCTTCCTTTAACAAAACTACGTATGCAACATATGAGTTAATCACAGACTGTGGGGGGGGGGGGGGGGGGTATCAAAAACTTAATTTTTCCCATAGGGAAGACACTTCACATCTGCAATAGGTTAGCCTGCATTCCTGAACTTGCAACATCTATTTTATCATACTGTACAATTGAATGGACAAACTCTCTGCAACATCAGACAGATGTTTTCTGAAGAACGGGATTGAAGTTCAAGCTGTGTTGGCTCTGGTCGTCGCCATCTCTGCAGTACCTGTCTGATGGCTTAATATATTTTCAACTGAAGAGTAAATATACATGTCAGTACAGTTGTAATGACCAGACTGTACATGTGCATTTCTGCTTTAAAGGTGGACATTTAACATGGGAGTCTGTGTCACTTTTGGAGACAGCCTCAAGTGGCAATTCGTCAAACTGCAGATTTTGCAACTTCCGCGCCAGATTAGTTGAATTTGCAACATACCATATAAAACTAAGTGCATCAGCAAATGCTCTGTGACACACACATGGGCAAAGGTTTTGTTTCATTATTGGGTGAGACATTAATGTATTAACCCCTAGACTTTAAAAGTTAGTTACTGTAATGGTTGCCTGCTCCAAACAAACTGTGAAAAACACTTTGCTTGTATGGTCAATGTATTTTTAGAAATTATTATTATTTTTTTTTTTTTTTTAATCACAATAGGGGAACTAGTCCATACTCTTGTCGTTTTTCCATACTAATCAAGACTTGGAAATTACTCAAATCAATTTCTATACTGCATAGGAACCCTGTTATCTATTTCCTTAATGTAATGCCGCAGGGGTTTATAGAAGCAGCATTTAGGTTTTAAACAATACTGTAATTTAAAGTACATGTGACTGACTGTAGAAAAAAGCATAAAGAACGCTGAGAACCCATGAGCTCTATTTCTTTAAAAAGGCAATTCTAGAAACAAATCTAATTTTTTTTTTTTAAACCAAGCAATCACTACAGCCAATCATGTACTTTACCCATCGTATTGAAGCAACCAATAATTTATGGTAGATGACTAGAATAAATAATAGCTTTCGTAAGTGAACCTGTCCATGTCCATTGAGTTGTAGTCTAAAATTAGAGGTAAAAAATGCAGACAGTAAACAACAGCAGAAGCCAAGGGACCATTTTGTCTGCCCGGTAGAAGTCAAAGCTCTCATTTACAAGGGCAAGCCACTAAAAGCAACGCAAACATGTATTTCCCACTCAAGACAGGTTACTTAACAAAAACAACTCAAAAGGGTAGTCAGCTATTTGTAAGATAATACACTTTGTCAACTTCACTAAATATATGCTCAGGTCAAATAGCTACACGTACTGTGTGTGCACTGAGATTATAATCTGGTGTTTCTACACAGCCCTGGCTCTGTAAAGGAGAACACAAACAAAGAGGTGCAGACCGCACCAGACCAATGTCCTATAGACCTCGGTGATGCATTTCCAGTATGTGGGGTGTAGCTTCTGACGGAGCACCTTCTGGCATTGAAGGAAGAGGTGTTTGATTGTACCTAAAACATTGCAGCCATGCTTAATAAAGCCATCTTAATAAACCTGACATGCCAGTTGTATTGTTAGACACAAGTCCATCTGGAGAGCCGTCCATCAAAACTGTTTGAAATGGGCAGGCACTTACTTGGATGAACCATCGGAGTTCGGATTCAATTGCAAGGATTTCATGGCTTTTCCCCGACTGATTCTCGCGGCACAATTAAACTGAAGCTTGTGAGATGGGGATGGTCTCGCAAGGCTACATGCTTAATGCCTAGCCAAGGGTGATCAGTGGCTGTACGCGCCATCAAGATGTTGACATAACAGCGACAGAGACGTCGCATGGGCTGTGCAAAGTGTGCCACCACACAGGGCCTCGCGCCAATGAGGAGGGAGGCCTGCATCTCAATATTTTCATAGTAGCGTTCACAATTTATTTTACGCCGCTTCATCATTTAGATGCAGATATTTAGTTTTAAATGTATTCACTTTAGTTTCCAGCATTTGTGTTCACTTTATTAATAATAATAATAGTAATATATTGCACTTTTCATACCGAATTGCAGTTCAAAGTGCTTTACAGAGAGCGAATACATGTACAGTTGTGCTTCCCATAAACAAATACAGAATTACAGAGAAACAAAAATGGTTGAACGAATCAGATTAAAAATTAAATAAAAGAAAAATTAAAACGGGTGCATAAAGGAATACAATAAAGATAAATAACATGATACTGAAATTACATATGTAAAAAAATGGTTATAAGAATCAGATTAAATAAATTAATTTAAAAAAAAAAATATATATATATATATATAGATAGAAAAAATGATAATTTTTGTTGCCAAGTTACAATGTCAGCACCATGGTATAGCACCATGCTAATCTGGTGGAGTAAGCGCATATGCAAGTCCAAGTTTAATTAATTACTCGTATGCATACAAGGGCGCTGTATATCCCCTTGTACCCACTAACCTTAGTGTAGGAATTACCAAAACTCCCTCCCACTTTAGTAACTTGTTGACTGCCCCTTAGATGCCAGCTCTTGCATGCGTCTTCTTTTTACACTACAAGGCAGCGTCCGTCAAACAGCACAGATTGATATTAATAAGCCACGTAGCTTACTCTTTTCAGTGCTGTTACCTAAGAAAAACCATTGGAACATCATTTTCATTATTTGGAACAGAAGTGGAATGGAAAGTCTGAGTCTTCTGTCTACACCTGGAAACACAGAGTAATAGGGATGCGCGGGATAAGTGGGTTAAATGTTTAAACGCTGCTACCATCGCTAGTCTGCACCATAAATACTAGTCGGTTAAACTTATTACTTGACTTTTTGAAGTAGGTGGCTCAGTCAGTCTCTCCCTGCCTCAGAAACACACAAAACAATCTAAAGGCTGGCTTTAGGCCCCGATCACACAGACGCGTCGCTAGAAACACGTCGCCAAAAAAACCAACGTTTTCCTCTGGTACGGCGCACCTGGCAAGACAGAGACCGCAGAATCACTCGTCAATGTGACAGCTGGCCCAAGCAGCCGTTCGTTCTCTTTGGCACAGGCATGCCTATGCATCCTCTACTGGACGATCTTGCTCTCTGGATGCAAGTTGAGAAATGCTGATGAACTTCTCTAAAAATAAGTCGTGCTGTCTTGCGTCATCAGTAGCAGCCTTGGTCAGCATTGGTTACCCTGTCTGAAAAGGACATACTGGCAAAAAAAAGAAGGAAAAATGTATCCCCAATTCCAACAGTCTTAGTTTTAGTGCTTTGGTCAGTCACCATGCCTACAAACAACTTCTCCACACAGGAATTTACCGCCAAACACTGGCTTTATAGTAATGACAACATAAGACTCTTTCTCAAGAAAACAATAACAGTTAATAAAAGATTAAGCTGCAGAGTAGACTGCCGCATGAGTGGACTAATCCAAGGAAGAAAAAAAACAACACTTTTGACCACTGCTCTGCTTTAAGATGTAGCCTACTCTGCTGGGTATAGGCACACAAGCAGAGTCCTACAGTATACTGGGCACACAGAAACAGAACATGGCTTGGGCTGTGAAAACACATTTCCAGATTCTTAGTCATAATACTAGATACAATTTGATTGAAAAAAAAACACACCACAGGAAACAGAGTGAAAGGTATTCTAAGCATAGATAAAGGTAAGATTACTTGTCAAATCCACATCCAGGTGGAGGCTCTGTATCTAGGCCATGTTAAACAGTCTAAACAAAAGTGAGATAGACAGCCAGCTGCACAGTTCCTTGCATGCAACCCCCCCCCCCCCCCCCCCCTCACCCCTCTTGAATTGTAACAGTGAGACGTTACAACTGAGAATGGACAACACTTCTGTGCAAAACCACTATGCCTGCATTCACCGTGTCATTTAGTCAGGCAGTTGGTCTGAAGGGAAATCACCATGAACAATAAAGAAATTTCACCTTCTTTTTAACAAGCAAACATTAAAACGTGTTGGCACAAGACTTCACCCATAAATGTGTATAATAATAACAATTATCGACTCCAATATGAGAAATAATTAGTGTTGTTGTAACCAGAACAGCAAAGCCCTATATTAAAATGGTTGAGTATAAATTATCACCAGATCCTTTGTATTCACTGTGACCTGCTACTAAAAGTACATCTCCTGCTGAACTCTGGTGCAGCCTGGGTAAACTGGTGAGCTACATTAGCAACCATCCAATCACCATGACAACTTGTTACTCTTTATTATTTTACATGCACACACACACTACTACTGTTTGTTACCACTTAGCCCTAAGACAAGGAGTTGACTGTATTTTAACTGTTAAATTAAAGTCTATAAAGCAGGTGTTCATTTGCATCCCAGTAGCTGCTCTGGTCAATCACCGGATCAGTGGAAAACAAAGCAGTTCTTCTCCTTCGAAGACACAAGTACCACACTATGAGAGAGCATCATGTTCGGAGCAAGAGAACACTTAATCTTGGAGGTAGGTTCACAGAACTCGTACAAGCTTTATGCAGTAGCTATGCATTGTGTTGTTGACTATACTTTCAAGTTGCAACACACATAGACCATACAATACGTGTGTGCTTAGGTGGGATGACTCCTCTATTGAGTCATAGTACTGTAGTAGTGGCGCCTTGATCAAATGTACAATAGGCGTGCTTTGCTTCTCGAGTTTAGTCACACAACGTTGGCAAACCACATGGGCATTGGGCATGCGGCCGTTTAGCACCCATCAATGCATGCCTCGTGTGTGTTTCAGATGTTTATGTAATATGTCCCAAATCGTTTCAATGAACTTAACAAAAGTGAATTTCTAAACGATTGTTTACCTCCATACATTTCTTTATAGGATGGCCGACGTTTCGACTAATTTCAGTTGTTACTTATGAGTCCAAAACGCTATAGCTTTATATCCAAAATGTACACACGTACACACACACACACAACAGACATGCACAGGAGCTGTCCACTGGCATACCATGATGCAGATGCATCGTGCCATGGCGCCAAAGGAACAACGAAGGCAGACATACTACGATAGCGTGGTGCCTGCCTTCTGCCTAGGTTGCTATTGTACCCCTACCCTGTACGGTACACTTGTACTTGAATGGACATGCATGTCAATAACTTTAGTCTATTACAGGCGACACTCAAATATACGACAGTTTGTGTGTATCAGCCTAATGTACGGTTCTCATAGGAAGGTATAATGTATAGGATAGTGAAATGTACGGCGAACTTAATTTGTGAACATTTCAATAATATATACGGTACACAACTGTATAAATAACCTCGCTTGACACGTGCCCAGTACCCAGCCGGAGGTATAAATAACTATAGGTTTTACAGTCATGCGTATAATATTATCTATACAGTATATGTGTATAGCGGCCGGTTCATAATATAATAACGAGTGCCACGGATAGAACCATGTTTACTTGCTAATTCGATGATAAGATCGCCTTACCGTAAAGCGTGTGAGATATAGAAGGTTCTTGTGTCGATTGTTAGCTGGACCACATGTTCGCGGGCTTTACACGGCAATGTCAGTAGGAGGAGCTGACTGTTATTTAGAATGATGACGTAGGCGTAAATAATAACTTTAGGTGGAGCCAGTCATTTTTCTGTAGGCTATATGTTTGTAGGCTTCTCTTCAGTTATATAATCATAGCATAGAATGTCTCTCAGTTGTGGAACTTAGTAGATGTCATAATACATAAAACCGCATTCCTGATTAGATTGCTAACATGGCAGTGTGGATGCAAAGTGTGCGTGCATCGCCAGAGAATATAAAAAGTGAGTTAAGTCATAGCTTACAGAACAAATGGCCATTGTTGGGTTTATAGTAATTAAAAATAAACGTTGAAAAGTTAACAACTTTTTTCACTTAACTCACATAACATATGACATGTCATGCAGCAGCAGCCATACCCTGTATAGTAGGCTACCGGGAAAGTTCTTGCTCTGGAATAGAGGCGGAATATTGACTACCACTACCATTCAAAAGAGTAAAGCCAGCCTAATTCTGTTGTTGGGCTATTTAAATACATGCACTTATTCAGGTCACTCCTGGACTATTCATTCATATAGTTAACACTGCATCAAATATATAAAAATACATAAAACACATTTTCATGTATAGGCAGCCTATACTGACTATACTAATATACAGTATAATATACTGTATAATATGAGCACTGCAAAGCAAATTAGGCAGAAAATTAAAGGTGGAGTCCATGTTCTTGCTTCCCTGAAATATACAAGCAGTATACTTGCATATATGCAGAAATACTACAAGCAGTTCATTACGCTATGTAAATGATATAGTATGTTACCTAAACAAGGCTTTGGCAGATTCAGCTTTATGTTAGCAGGCACATTTTTAGAGCGTGCTGCGCTGCATAATTGGACTAATTACACAAAGCCTTGTAAATCTAAATCAAAGGACTGACATGTTGAGTAAAGATTCTGTTGTAATGACTTGTTCATTCACTCAATGCACGGCAGTTTTCCTTTAGCCTAGTTCTATGCGGTGATCAAACAAATAAATACCAAATAAGATATGTTTGCAGCTCTGAAGAAGTGTTATTTTTAGGCGACCCGACTCTGGATAAGCGGGAGAAGATGGATGGATGGATGTTATTTTTAGGCAATTATTATTAATAATTATATTATTATTAATATAATCATTATATTTGTGGAATATGACTGAAAGATGTATTATCCTAGCCTCATGAGAACTTCAGTTTAATTTCGCTGTGAGAATCAGACTGGAAAACCTCGGAATTGTTTTCAATGTGTCCGAGTAGCAACTGAACTTTCTAATCAGAGTCGTGTTTATAGCTATACGGGCCTGGTTTTCCAATCAGCGTCACGTTTATAGCTACGGGCGTGGCTTAGGTGTGCCGACCATGTTGCCTACAGCGAAAAGTGAGATGGTTCATACAATCAACTGCCAAGTATTTTTTTGAAAGTACAGCCATTCACAAGCAGTTTCAATGTACGGTTTCCCAGATGGACTTGTGATAACAATTCCTCTAGAATGTCAGGTTAGTATTATCTTGCAATCGCTGACTCGACCTTTAAAGTTAGCATACGTGGTTACAGCAAAAAAAAACTTCAGCATTAATTACACAGCTGTTTTCCACAGCTGAATCTGGAGGAGGAGACATGCACCTGGGCTGAGAGTCATGTTGTGCTCAACTCTCCGTGGTTGGGTGTGTGTGTTAAGGACAAAATAAGATGGATAGAGAGAGAGAGGGAGGGAGAGAGAGAGGAGAGATGGGGAGAGATGGCGAGGGGGGGGGGGGGGTGAATTAGAATACATCACTGTGTTTGTGTTCCATTTACAGGACAGGATCGTCTAGTTGTGTGACTGCTGGGCTTCCAGCTGAAAGGTTGTGGGTTCAAACCTCAGTCTTGACCTGCCTCTGAGCATCCTTGAGCAAGATGCCTAACCCCCCAACTTCTCCTGGTGGTTAGTCACATGTTGCATGGCAGCAATCACCATCGGTGTGTGAATGGGTGAATGTGAGGCATTACTACTACTATAACACTACTGGAATGTGTTTTGGATAAATGCAGTCCATTTACCATATAGTGTCAGGGATGTATACAAACAATGGATTTGTTTCGGAACTGGCAAATCTGTGCAGACCATGAGGAGATTTTCGCTGAATTTGACAAAATGTGTATTAGTAATATTAATATTTACCGCACCTTTAATAGTTATAGGTAGGTATAGTCAGTCATTCTGTTAATGGCTTCATTCTGTTAATTAGGCTAATTATTACAAGCAAGCATGTTGATATATGAACTCAAACCTCTCCCTTTGATGCCATAGGCTGCTCCCTCATGCTCCGCCCCACACTTTGGAATTGACATGCATTGTGAAGTCTAGGATTTTGTTGTTGTCGTGAACATGACATAAAAGTGCATCGGCTTACAATCTCTGACAGGGATAGAAGACGTCATCTTGTCGTACTAACACGTCCTGATGCCTGCCATTATTCCATCACATCTCCAGGACTGGTGGCGGCCATCTCCCAAATGAGGCACAGACGGGCCTTGTTTGTGTTTTTTTTTTTTTTGGGGGGGGGGGTTTGGTTCAGGGCGTATGGCCTTCTGCCTCATGGAAGTAGTCTGGACGTGCTGTGTGATTCACACAGCACGTGGTAGTGTGGGTGGGCAGACGTCCACACCCTGTCTGTCCCTGCTAGGAGCGCTGCGGTTGCGGCGGGAATACGAACCAGTGGAACAGCGCTAAACTGTTTCCATTTTAAAGCAAACCCAACTTGAGCAAGGAGTAGCTATATGTCATTAAACATTTTAAATGGCTCTGGCTAACAGAGCTGTAACTCTCTCACTGCCACCACCCCCAGACACCTCCCACCCCTCTCTCTCTCTCTCTCTCTCTCCCTCTCTCTCTCTCTCTCGCTCTCTCTCTCTATCAAGCTCTCTTTGAGTGTCAGCCTTGTTTATAATGGACCCAAAACAAACCTTTCCCTTAGCAGAATTGTTTTTTTCCTCTGAGAACAATGGTAGGAGAAGGTGGACAGAGAATAAAAAGGATACAATGTAAGTGGGAGTGAGTGGAAAAATTGGAAATGGAGGGGAATTGTACTTATGAGGAAGGCTGATCTCCACATTTGTGTGTACTGTATTCTTATATTTTTCCTTATAGACATTTCAAATGTTTCACCGGCGCCATTTTTTATATGTTGTATTTTCTGTGAGTACAATAGGAGCCTCACAAATACAGAAGCGCTTGGTTGGTTAATGGCGTTTATTCCCGCAGGTGTGAGGGACAAAATGTACTAAGCATGTACGACACGGAATGCACCAATGATTTGTGGCCTTCTTGGACCTTTGCCTGTCACCTGCGCATACCGACCGACCGACCGACCGTGAACGTCAAAACGCAGTGCGCACGTGTTGAGCTCGTGCACTGAGAACTGTCCGCTAGCGGAGAGAGGGGCTCGTACATTTTGAAGAGCGCTCATTCGCATCTGTATTGGTGCCATATATTTGGCCTTTAGTCTTCCCATACTGCATTACTGGAAGCAGAGCACCTGTCTGACAGTATATTGGGTGAAGTCTAACACGTGGTGTTACCAATGACAGAAAGCAACAAGCTGGCAGAAAACACCCTAGACCCACCACATTAATACTACTGATAGCTTACAACGAGTGAATATTACATATATAATATTACATAAATCTTTCAATTTGCTTGCTTAATGCAGGGCACCCTGACCAAGACAGTGCGACAATTACTGCAGAACACAGAACCAGAAGAGCCATGGGAACGTGGCAACCATCTATATTAAGAACATCCTGTTAGGAGACAGCAGGGACAGCAGAGCCAGCAGGGGTGCATTGAAGTGGAAGTGGCTTTCTGGCCACATGCTGAGATTTAAGAGTAGAAGGAATTCCAAAGCACGACCTCTTTAAGTGTCGTCAGAGAAAGATACGGTTGAGGCAGGGAGAATCAGGCTACATGCCGTTTGGGATTAGAGATATTCCCGGTGGACCATGAAACCAGACCCCCTTGAACGGATTAACCCCTGAACTCAACTCACCAAGAGAAACAAAGAATGAAATTCACCAGGGGTTCTATGGGTTATCTATGTATACAGTCCTTACGTTACAAACCCATAAGTGTATGATTAAAGTGTGTTACCGAAATGTTTTTCATGTCCCATATTTGCTTTGTTGGTATTTTGTTTGCGTGTGAAGATGAAGATGAAGATGAAGCAGATGAAGCACAGAAATATGATTGAGCATTTGACATACAGTACAGTGCATATCATTTCATAGTGAAACATAACTGCATTTTGTAAAAATGTTCCGTCATAAATTCCACAACAAGATGCCATGTAACGACATTTTCAGACATTTGGCCAAAAACCAAATAATGAACAATGTAACATGTACAGGTATCTGCAGTGTGTGTGTGTGTGTGCGTGTGTGTATGCGTGTGTGTGTGTGTGTGTGTGTGTGTACGTGACATGCTGCTGCATACTGGTTGAAGAGTTGAACTGGTCCAGAGTCCAGACTAATGTCTTCAAATGTATTTATTTTGAATGTGGTCTGTGATGATGACATAGTATACAGAATGTATGACACAGGAAACCTGATCTTTTGACAGTACCAGCTGTGAAAACACCTCTGATCCTATTTGGCGTTGAACTGTAGTTTTAGCTTCTAACCTCCCACCTAAAAAAATATAAAACACACACGCACACACACACACACACGCACATTAAGGTAATTCTTTTGAACCCGAGTGGCCACTCGATAGGTGCTCTTTCCATCCTACCTATAGCCAGCCTAATGATATCTCTGTTTCCCATCATTCTGGTTCGCTGCCATTGCTCACTTAACGCCCATTAACCATCCTGTTGACCCATCCAAAAACCATTACCTGATTGTTCCCACTACCACTGCGTGAGACGGCACTAGACTAAACAAAGCCTGTTGTTCACACAAGTCCTTCCAGGTTCCAGTTGGGTGTCGGTCACCCTGACCTCTAAGCTATCCTGCCTTCTGCGCCCCATACACCCCCCCCCCCACCACCACCACACAAAGTATGTATCACAAAATATGTACAAAATATAAAATTTTAGTTTCTCAACAAGTTCCTTTTATTAACGTCCGACTTGAGTTACGTAGTCGTCGTGCATGTCAATCAAAAATACCTCTCCTGTCAAGTAGGCGGATCTTGACTGGCTGCTCCTGTATGCTTTCCTGGTAGCATATAGCGTACAAAGTTTGGGGTTGGGGTTCTTATGCAAGTTATCCAGCTTTCATCACATTCTGGCTAATCTTCAGTGGTTTAGTGGTCAATTTCACATATTTAATGTGAAATTGACTAAACTATTATGGGAAGTCACACTGTGGTTGCCCAAATGTCTGTCGTGGGGTAATACTCACACAACACCAAATTAGGGCTGTCCCGAATACCATTTTACAGGTTTCAAATACTTGATGGTATTTCCGAACGAGTATTCAAATACTCTTTTTTTAAAACATCATTAAAAACACTCAACTCTAATTAAGAAGTATAACAGAAGTAATCTTTGATTTCTTGCTTCAGTGAGCACACATGTAAACATAGCCATGCGCTCAAAATGGCCACTTTGATTGACATGTCAATTGAGCCAGTCAGAGCTGTCAAGTAGAATATACCTCCTGCATTACCCAATAAGAGTGGTCGTTTAATGAATAGCCTCAATCTATTCTTACTAACAGAGCCAATTGCACTCAATTGTGTTGATGACACAATGTTGGGCAGGCAATTACATTTCAACATGTGTGTTTATATGGAGACAGAAGGGATTAATGGGAAAACATGCATGCATAATGTGAAAAAACGAATACTCAAATCCCAATATTTAAATTGAATACATACCCAACGAACGAATACCCGAATAATCGAATATTTGGGGTCAGCACTACACCAAATAATACACAGTTTCCCGAAGGTTGTGCACAAATACACAACATATACTCTGCACTGTTGGTTGAGAGGCTATACAATACTGTTTTCTTTCCTTGCCCATATACACACATGGTTCTCTGTTCCAACAGGCAGTTTGGCATAACAGTGTTCAAAATGCACCCAACCTACCAAAATACAATACACCTCAGCATTGAAAAATACTTCCAATTCTTAATTTAAACCCATTATAAAAGAGTTTATAAGAGCAATAATATGTATATTGTAGCAAAACTAATGTTAGTTATAGTATATATAGTATATAGTATATATATATATAATATATTTGGAGGTATGATTCTGTTCCGGGAGCTCCCTGCCCTTCCATGAGCATACAAGGAAAGCCCTTTCCATGCGCGTACATGGAAAGATCAAGGCAGGGAGAGCAGCAAAAAGACACCCCATAGGGTACAGAACAGAGCAAGCCTTTAATGACATCACCGTGACATTGAGTAATCGAACAGCATTAAAAGGAGGCAGTGGTCTGATAAAAGCTTGCATGAATGGGTGTATGCTAAGGACGCTTAATTAAGCGCTCTGACTAGAATGGCCACTCCTATGCTTTGCCGTGATCATCTGAGCAGTCTGGTCTGAGATCAGCTGGCCGTGAGCTGATTGTGATAAAATGACAATTGAGATAAAGCGTGGCGGGACTTTGTGGCCTGCCTGAACTATCGCTATGCGTGATTTATGCACAACCCATCTCCTCACAAACATTATATGTTTTATTTCAGTCACTGCTTGTTTTGAAACTGCTTATATTGAAACAACAAAATGTTGTAAAGGCTGTTTTCTGAACAAATATACATAATAATACAAATATACAGTATATATCAAATTTAATTTGTAAACTCTTTCAACTTTCTCTAAATAATATTTGTTAGGCCTTAACGTTTTCTTTTTTATTCATCTGACACAAATAGGCTACGGTACACACACACACACACACACACACACACCCACACCTGATTTTGATCTCTTTATCATGCTCCCATTTTTTATATCCCTTTTTTTGGTTAGATGTTTGACATTTACAGTATAGACAGGGGTCGATGACATAGGCTGGTCATCACGTTCATCAGTTATAGGAGTTCCATTCTACATTTATGGGGTACATTTCTAGACTTGTATACAATATACTAGCATACGTGCATGCGTATGTTATTTATATGACATCGCCAGCCACCATGTGACATAGATGCTTGTGCATTGTCTGCAGAAACCATAAGCTCAACCACGCCCCTTGTGGCCACACCTGCATACACACCTACACAATCGACCACCAAAGGCTACCCAGCGCATTTTGAGCAGCTATAGCTGACATTCACAGACCGGGTCTCTTTCATAATCCCTGCTGTGGTGTTTGAATTAGTGAGTGAGTGAGTGAGTGTGTGTGTGTGTGTGTGTGTGTGTGTGTGTGTGTGTGCCTGCGTTTGCGTGTGTGTGTGTGTGTGTGCGAGGGCGAGTGCGAGTGCGTGTGTAGGATTTTCTGTATTCTCACATTTGTGCTGACATATCAGCAGTGTTGGGAAGTAACTGATTACAGCAATCAGTAAAAAAAAAAAAAAAAAAAAAAACAGTAACATATTCATAACTGTAATCAATTAATGTTACCAGCTCAAATTGTTTAATCAGACGTTTTTATTTGTTTTAAATTAGTCGATTACATCTAGGACTACTTTCATGTTTGAACGGGACGTTTGCAGATGGTTACAATAATCGTCTCAATCGTCTGTACTCATATTAAGATTTCATTAATGTCAATCAATAATTGAAATGAAGTCCTATTTTAATCTGATCCCCTGCAGCAACATAAACTGTCACTAAAGTTGAAAGCGTTGGCACCGCCAATGCAGTAAATTGCTTTGGATGATGGCATTTCAAAGAACAAGCTTGAATGGAATTAAGCGAATGGAAAGTACTCAGATGTTACTATTTTTTTCAATCCAAAAGTTATCAAAGCCATCATAACAACTCATGCCCCTCGGATATGTATTGACATTCTACTGCAGAGAGAGAGAGAGAGAGAGAGAGAGAGAGAGATCCCTAACCAGAAATGTGAGGCTCAGAGGAGAAATTGATTAGTCTCTATTTATTTCCTCTCCATCTATCCTATACCGTCTACCGTTTGGTTTTGCAAAATTACACTTAAAATATTTCTATTGTATCCTAAAATAATTGTCATCAATATTGATGCGACGGCGGAGCCAAGCCGCCAAGCGTCACGTGGTGCATCTCTGTGCTTTCCGCTGTGGTTTTTCAGCAACGAAGACACACGTCAAGAGACACATGATGTTTTTTTGTAAAACGAGCTGCGTCAGTAAGCAGTCTTCGCCACAGTAACAGAAATAGGGTTTAATTTCGGTTCTAAATAAGTGTAATGTTATTGGGTGTCTGCAGTTCACTGAGAAAGCTGCACAAATGTATTCCATAACTATCGCCAAATATACAACAATCGACTATTCTCTTATTAAACTTTCACGTCAATCAATAATTGAAATGAAGTACTATTTTAATTAACCTGATCCCCTGAGCAACATAATAAACCGTCACAAAAATAAAAGATTTGGTGTGCCAGCCAGTATCATTTCTTTGGATCGCATTTCAAAGAACAATGTATAGGCGGGAAGTAATCTGAAAGTACTGGAAAGTAATCAAATTATGGTATATTTAGGTATTACAAAAACGTAATTACTGATTAGAATTTTAGTCTGATAACTAGTAACTGTAAGAGATTACATTTAATTAAAAAGTAACCTACCCAACCATGGTTATGGGTGGTGGCAAAGTGGGAGATTTGTGGGCTGAAAGGAATCTTAAAGAAGGAAGGCTATCACTCTTGCAACACCATGTCAGACCCTGTGGACGGCCAATTTTCTCCTACAACAGGACATTGACACTAAGCATGCAACTCCAAGCTATAGCCAGCACAGTCACCTGATCCCAACCGTATTGAGCTGTTGTGGGAGCAGCTTGGCTGTATGTTAAAGATAAGAAGGGCCAAGAAGTCAATTCACTTGTGTGATTCCTGAAGTATGGGGTGAAATCTCAGAACAAACTAGGCCTAAAACTATATGCACTATAGGGAATTATTACATTGATAACTATTTCTTACCAGGTCAACATCTGTATTTCCTAGTGACCATACATTTTTAAACATTAGTGTATACACTGCAAAAACTGCATCTATCTTAGTGTGATAATCTTGTTTTAGATGTAAAATCTAGTTGGACTTCTAATATAAATGCCTTATCTAGTGACTTAATTTAAGTAAATGTACACTAACTTTAAGAATCTTATCAAGTGAATTTCACTCACTGGCAGTCAGTTTAGCTTGTTTTAACCATTTGTCAGCTCATCTTTGCACTTATATTTGATAGGGCATTTTTTGCAGTGTATAATCATATAATACACTTTATTTGTGGGCTCTTTCATGCAAGAAATTAAGATAAAAAATATAAATATTATAATATAGCCTATATTTTAATCAGTGTCAGCCGAGTCCCAAAAGACGAGTGAAAATTCACAGGAGAAATCTTAGCAGCAACTGCCGTAGCTGTCTTGATATTATGGGACTTGATGTTATGGGAACCTTGCAGCATTCCATGTTCACAATAGTTACGCACAAAATGGTCTTAGGGAATATAAAGTTAACAGTACAGCAAATTCATCATTTGGCGTTTGTTGAACCTTTTCACAATCAAACTGCTCTTGAGTGAGAAAATAAAACTATTCAATGTCTTATGAAAATATTTGAATAACAGTAATGTAAATACATGATAATATAATGTGATTTGTTAGTACAATGTGTATTAGTATTGGTATTGTTCAAATGATAAATACTACTGACCAGACCATATGTCCCACCTTGATGTGTGTGTGTTTACATCGACTATCCAGATGTTTGCTGTCTTCCTCCAAGTTAATATAAACTCACACTGTGGAGTTATTGTCATAAAAGTCTCTCTTATTCTCTCTCAGCCGCTCTTATCAACAACGCGTTTCCTGTAGCACCACACCCAACTTGTGTCTATGGACATTTGAAAACCCATGAAATATTTACCCCTTGCCTGCATGAGAGCTGTATTTAACAGTCCCATGGAACGGTTGATTAGTGCTATACTGAATGTCTTCATCTGTGTTTTTGGTTGCAGTGTGAAAGCCCCCCCCCCCCCAACACACACACACACACACATACACACACACAAAGTCACTCTCTTACACAGCTGAGCATACTACTGTACCCCCAATAAGATGGGCGCCACATTACAGTTTCTGACCTGACCTGAATTAATTATAACCCTTTGATTCCCTTTAATAAATGTCATAGTTAACAGCTTTTTTATGAAACTGAGCCAAGCTACCCAGACTGGATCACCATCTATTGTTTCTATTGTTCAAGTAACCTTCCCACATTTTAGAAATAACTGCCATTTTCCATATAGTGTATAGCACAAAATGGAGCAAATAATGGGTAAAATATTATTATTACATTACCTGCGGACATATCTCTAAATCGACATGTTACACACTTACATTTGTGGATTACGTGTGAGCTGTAAATATTTCTGAAGTTTCTGCATATTTTCCACAAGGAACAGTATTCTACCACAATACTAATGGCTCAACAGGCCTACAAGTCCTCATATAAACATGTCTTCCTTTATAGTTTGTTTATGTAAAATATGAATGTGGCTAATGGCTGTAGATTTGTCTCTGCCTTTATTAAAATGTCATGATGAATGTATCTGTTTCAGACATTTTTTATATTTGGAAACAATAAACAATGTACATGTCTCACTGTACAAGCTGCTCTCAGATGTATGAAACAATAAATGTTCCTGACATGCAATATAGGTCTCTTATTATTCTAAATTGGTATTAACAATGGGCTTAACCAAAGTACTTATAGGCAAGTCTCGCCACTAACTGCCATCCTTGAAAAGCCCCGGGCAGATATGCGCAGGTGGCTTACGTCAATGCAACCACATGATTGGTTAAATAGGTTTACCATTTGGCAGTTATAAAGCAGATGATTGGCCCTTTTAGATTATGTGTGTTATTTATTGGATATACATTATTATTAAAAAGAAAAGTAAAAGGAAGCGCACACTCTTGAGCGCAGATGCAATAAGTTTAATAAACAATGTTTCAATAGTCAAGCTGTCTCTCTCAGGGTATGATACAAATGCTGCATCACACACATTTTTTAAGATGTAGACTAGAGGAGCACTCACCTGCTGTTAATTAGGACCAGGAAAATGTGGATTACAGAAATAAACAGTGAAAATAACTAGAGCAAGCAAAATACAGAAATCATTACATGATACATGGCCGTTAGGCTCTAAAAACATACAGTTAAAATACGTTAAAATAGCTTTAAGGTGATATCATAAGAAAGGTATATTTAAAAAGTTTTGTGTTGCAGCGTTTGTATCATACCCTGAGGAAGACAGTGTGACTGTCTAATCGTTGGTTATTTGTTGGGTTAATTGTTTATTAAACTTCTTGCATCTGAGCTCCAGAGTGTGCGGCTTCCTTTTACTTTTCCAGGTCAGTAGAGATTGACACGGACGGCAGTGAGAATGGAGCATGAATGTCTCGGCTTCCATCTTCTTCTCTTGCTGGGCCTCCTTGCAGCACGGGTTCAGCTGAAGCACAGAGCAATGGCAACTGCCAAGTCCAGGCCTTTGTCTGCCCCGGCGCTCCTCTGGTGTAGCTCCTGCACATTCCACATTTTATTAGGATACATGTAATCACATAGGCCTACTTACATACGTGTCATACGAACAATCCTAATGAAGCTCAGCCTACATTTAATTTATTACAGACACAGAAACATTTGTCATTTATGACACACACACACACACACACACACACAAAGGAAAAGATGACATGTCTATTTACCAATAATCCTATTTATTCAAAAATACTGTATCAAGGATGTTTTCTAGGGCTACGATACATAGGTGACTACTGCCACCTGGTGGTCATGTATAGGAACTACTGCCAGAGCTAACGTATATCGTGAAATTAAAATCATGTTACATTGTGCTAAGCGTGGAAGTACAGCTGCAGCATAAATATAATTGTTTTTAGACCTGATTAAATCTCACTTGATGACATGACAGTTTTGCACATATTTTTTACTGTAACTATAAAGTTACAGTAACTATAAAGTTACAGTAAAGCATATGTCCAGCCAGTGGCATTGGTCCCCGGGCGCTGCATAGCGGCTGCCCACTGCTCCCTTGAGGGATGTGTTAAATTCTATGCAGAGAACTACTTTCGCTACATGTATATGTATGTGACAATAAAAGCACATACCTTATGTGCAAAACACATTTTAAAATAGTTTTAGTTTATTTTACTAATTTGTTTTGAATTTAATATAATTTAAAAATGTATAAATAGATCCATTGACATGCAATATTTGTGGTACATTGTGAGTAGCAGTATCGAAGGGTAATATTATATTATATTTTATTATGTTATATCTATACTTTTTGTATGTCTGGCATATGATGCATCAAATCCAGTCCAGATTAATACATCCAAATTATATACATCCTGAAAATGTGGACAATGTTGAGAACAACTTCCTTGCGTGGCTGTGTGGGAAAAAGCTATAGGCAATTCTCTTCCAGAGATAAAACAAAAAACAACTTTTTTTTCTTAATTTCTTTCTCCCACCAGACAGAGTGGCATATTGAAATGTCTCATATGAACTGATAAGGAAAACTATCAAACCTATTGACCTATGTCTGACTTAATAGCAGTTAGAACACACCTTTGGAATTATTGTGTTGACTGGCAATTATTAAGAGTTGTGAAAGTTTAAAATATTGTGTATATGACTGCCTCTTTATTAAATTAATAGTCAGTGATTTTAAACAAATTTTGCCAAATTCAGGGACACAAATATATTGTATATATGTTTACATTAACATCCATATCTTAATTTTTAAGAAAGTTGTACGTTTCTAAATAATCTCTTTTATGTTTTATAAAAATAAAATAGGCAAGTATGACTACTTACAAGATTACTGTGAAAAATATACATAATCTCACATTCTCGTTATAAATGGTTTTACCCTTGCAGACCATTTAGTAAATAATACAAAACATTCTTCAAGTTCTAGGCATACAGGTAGGGATTTCGAGTAGGCCTATATGGCAAACCCAAATAGTAGGCTAAGTCAAATTATATGAGTAATAACATAAGTACAAATGTGCATCTATCATATCCTTGTATAAAAAATAAGGAGGAAGTATAAATCATGGGTAATGTAGTCTCAGCCTCTTCCGGCCATTAGGACTACGTCACATAAGCAACTCAGTGTTGAACGTATGGAAAAGGCTGGCTCTGCGACACTATGGGTAATGCAACAGGCATGACGTTAATTTTGTAGTATACTCAACTTACATTACATTATGCTCTTGAATGTACCCCGGAATTAGTGGGCGTGTCTAACGTCATTCAGAGTAGCGCGCTAGTCACCGACACACCAGGGAGAAGCGCACAAGTCAGGAAAGGACGCCGCGGACCAGCAGACATGTCGGAGGGCGAAAGTCAGGAAGCCGTAGTGGCCTCTACCGGCAGCAACACGGGAACATGTGGAATACTCCGCAGCCCAGGCGTTGGCAACAAAGTGACTGTGGTCTTGGGGGCACAATGGGGAGACGAGGGCAAAGGAAAAGTTGTGGACCTCCTGGCACAAAATGCGGATGTCGTGTGCAGATGTCAGGTTGGTGGTTCAAGCTGCATTCTTCCCCGTGCAACTGTAGCTGTGCCGAAATTGTCCCCCCGTAATGATTATGTGCTGTTAGCATCCCCGCCAGCATCTGCATCGTATTCTTATTACACAGTTATAATATTAATGAGATGTGCTAGTGCCTTGTTTTGGCTTTTTGCTTAATGTGAATTGTTTCCGTTTGGCAAAGAATTATGGCATGACACCTGTTAAATACATGTCTGTTCCATTGAGCAGGTTGTTTGCTATCTGAATTGCTCCCTGTGCCGACGTTCACTTCCCAAAGCGACAGCTGCAGTCTGAATATGGTTCAGTTTCCAGCACTTCCACACTGAGTTGCTAGTTACTTGCAGTGTAATTAGCAGTATCTTGCTAATGTCACCTTGAATATCATGCTAGCTCCAATGCTTCACTCTCCGCTAACGCAAGTTATGTATTCAGTAACTCCATGAATCCATTCACGATAATAGTTCGTGCGTACAAGATAAAGACATCACTTCATCACGTCACCATTGTCATCGTTTTAGAGTGCGACCTCGTTAATCATTTGGGCTCGCATTAACTTAGCCAGTTAGCACCACCGATGCTGTGCTGGAATTGTACCCCCACTGAAACTGTTATTCTGTCACGTCAATAATAGTTTATTATAGGCCTGTCACGATAACTATTTCTGTTAGGCGATTTTTTTTGTCCCAGAAGTAATTGCGATAAACGATATTATTGTCAGAATCATGTAAACAATGTTGTTCCGCTATTGCTACATCAACTGTTAGTCATGATTGGTTAAACCAATGACATTGCTTGACTAAATATTAAATATAAACATTAAAGAGAAAAAAAATGGCACATTTTAGCATTTTTCTTCCAAACGTAATTGGTCGTCTAGAATAACATGTATTAAAACCTCTAGGAACGCTTCTTTCTCCTGTTTGCTCACTGTCTGCTCAGTGTGTGTAGATCAGAGCACAGAAGCTGCACAGCATGGTTAACGTTCTAATGTCAGCAACAGGCATGTAAATACAACAGGCAATATTATTGACGCCTGAAAATGTATTGAGCTTATGTCCATATTTTGCATATGTCAATATAGTAATAATTACTGTGACAGGCCTAGTTTATTCTTATTGCAGTAGGCTATTAGTATATTGCCCTATATACTGTACATTTTTACAGGATACACTATAATGTAATCTAGTATTATTTTATGTGAAATGTTACATACACATACTTAACATACTAACAACATGCCGACTTAGATTTTAATTCAATTTGATTTATATAGTAAATCATGTCTTGCGTGAACATAATATTGAATCAAGTAAGATGTGTGTATCATGCAATACGATCAGTCAAGTCCTTTGGACTGTACTTTTGTTTTGGATATAAGGACCCCGATCACTTATCAATGGTGTTAAAGGTAAATGGACTGCATTAATATAGCGCTTTTCAAACCTTCCGACCACTCAAAGCGCTGTACAGTATTGCCTCATACTCACCCATTCACACATAAATGGCGATTGCTGCCATGCAAGGCGCCACCAACCACCAACAGTGAGGGGTTAAGGATCTTGCTCAAGGATGTTAACAAGTAGGTCAACACCGGGGTTGGAACCCACGACCTTACGGCTGGGAGCCCAACACCCTATACTCACACACACACACTTTAAAAAATATACTCACATTAACTTCCCATGACATACAGTAATTTACAGGTGATGGATTAAAACATAGACATAACATTGTAAAGGCAGGGTTAGTCGTTTTCTAGAACGCTTGCCAATAACATCCCTCTGCACGTCCGTGAAGCAAAGCGTAGTACTACGGCTTTGTTGATATGCGCGGTTTTCGCCACTTTGTTTGTGTTCTTCTTTATGGAGCCAGGGCTGTGTAGAAGTATCAGATACTTTTTTCAACATGCACAGAGAACGGAAGTGTGAGAAGATATTAGTTGAATTTGACAAAACGTGTATTAGCTTACAAATTAGCTTGACATAGCTGACTATACCATTTAATCATAGCGGAAAACTATTCAGTCCACAGTTGTCTTAAATATTTAGACTGAATCCTTGCATATCTGTGGTTCCCAGTAAATTTCTCTTCTATCCTTGACACTATGCTTGGTATTGATAACAGGTTGACATAGCGAGGATTGTCCCCAGCAAGCAGGGAATTGGCTTGCTTGCCATACGGCTGGAGGAATGTAAAAATAACCCTCTCGCTGGCAGTGTTGCAGCATAAGATCCCTGCCCACCACCCCCTACATCTCATATCATAGCATTAGGGAAGGGCAGAGCCATGGGAAGAGAGAGTTGTGCCAACAAAAGTTCGACATTTTCGACGGTCACATGGTTCATGGAGAGGCAGAAGTGCTTGGTGGGCAATTTCAACCGATGTATACAGATATATAACTTGTTTTCTTTGGTAATTAGTAGTCAATAAATGCACAGATTTACATTTACAATATACTGTAACTGTACCTTTTTATAGGGTACTTTTAGTATATGTGGCTAACTTCCGGGAACTGTTTTGAGACTCCACGATCTGCCATTGCTGTGAAAAATAAAATGTTCTTTGGACAGGGATGACGCGACTGTCTCTTTACATGGTTCTGGGGAGGGGTAAGGGGGGTATGTGAGTGAAAATGTGCATGGGTTTGTGTGGGTGGGGGTGGGGGGGGGGGGGGGGGGGGGTACC
>JAODUK010058526.1:28791-42272 GCA_027564635.1 Typhlichthys eigenmanni
CCCCCCCCCCCCCCCCCCCCCCCCCCCCCCCCCCCCCCCCCCCCCCCCCCCCCCCCCCCCCCCCCGAGCAGCACAGGTGTGTGTGGAGCAGATAGTGTTTATCTTTTTATAAAATAGGCTTCGTAAGCACTTTTGTTTGTGCGTTGCTCACCACTAAGAACCTGAAGAACCTGGATGTTTCGTAGAAATGGAGGTCTGTCTGTCTTGAGTGTTGTGCTTATGAAGAGAATGGAGTCCAGAGTTGTGAACTGTAGGCCCGCTACAGTACATATCATTTATGTGCAATGGAGGCGTGATGATGCTGGATACAACATCATCACGCCTCCATTGTTGTGTTGATGTAATACTAGCTTCGTACATGTTCAGCCCTCTACTCAGTGCGTGGCTGGGGTACACAAGCTACTTCTCCTAACTCTGGTTTTTATATATGCACACACTGCCTGTGCTTTAGAAGATTCGGACTACACTGTGGCCTAAAAACATTTCTGTAGGAACCTTTTGTAGTTTTGCATTTTTACCCGATCTGCCCACTAGTTATGATCTCAGCTAGAAATTATATTGTGGCCAATGACACTGTTGCATTATGTCTGTCAGTGTCAGTATATAGTTACCTCTATCCTCCCCTATGGTGTCTGCCTAGTGCCTACTATGGTAGTCCTGATATCTACTAGAAATAACAGTATTTCATGACAGTCTTGCATTAGTCAGTGTCAGCACAGATCATATCTGACGAGGTCCTATGTGCCGTCCCAAGGCTGTTAAAGGTCAGTCATTTTGTAGAAAGCTTGTTGATATTTGAATTTGATGAAAACAAAAACCGCGCTCCATTGATTTTGCATTGCATTAAGCTAAGCTAACGTCATTTTTGACTTGTACAAAAAAAACTGAAACCTTCCTAAAAGCTGTTGTGTGACAGGATGCACTACCCACACAGTAACCCAGAACTAAGGGCCTCATGTACTAGCACCCGTTTTAAGGCATAATTTCGTCACACTTTGCGGGTAAAAACATGGCATTGTATGTACGAACAGCACATTCTGCCTGCTGAAAAAACACAGGATCGCAAGTTGCGATTCATGCATAATTCATTCATGGGAGGGGAGATTGGGAGTGTCGCACAAAATATGGGAGGAGACGCGCAAGGAGAGATTGATTACATATTCAGTTGAATGTTTGAAAACTGCGATGCAAAGTACAAGTTGGATACAGGCAATCGAGAGATGTCATATTGCATTGCACTACCTTGATTTTTCAGTTTGACAGGTTATGCAAACTTAGTTCTGGGTTCATTACCTTGTGGGTAGTGCATCCTGTCACACAACAGCTTTTAGGTAGGTTTACATTTTTTGGTAGAAGTCAGAAACGCAATACAAAGTTAACGGAGACTTATTATAATGGGAATTATTTTCCCCCTGGCGTAGGCGGGGCTTAAATGTGCTGTGTCTATCTATGTAGGGTGCTCCCTCAGAAGCTCCGCCCCACACATTGCGAAGTCTAGGATATTGTGGTTGTCTGAGATTCTTTCAGCGCACACAGAGAACGGCAAGCTAGCGGGCCGCGAGAAGAAAAAGTGTATTCACTTACAAACGCTTACTATACCTTCTAAAGGCTACATCTTCTCTTCTTATTCTGTCTAGGTAGAAACATAAGGGTGTTGCTACTAGCCACAGTGTTATGACTCTTAAAGGCCTTTTATTAGTGTTGGCGTGGTTCATTTTATGAATTAAATAACAGCTGATTTTGCATTTAACTTAAAAAAAAAACAATGTGCTGTAGTTTTTCAGATGCAAGAACGTGATTGCTATAGGAAAACAATAGTTATTTTTAATTATTGGCGCCACAACTGTCATGCAAGTTAGTAAAACTTTCTATCGGAGCTGTTGCTCATTTTCACCAGCCAGATTATTTGGCAGAGAATAATCATTTCCTACTGTGCTTCTACTAGGCAGAGGTGGGTAATGTTTAAAAAAAATTATATCTCCCACTTTAAATATATTGTTGAGGGGCACTTACAGCCCAAAGGTTCTGCCAAAAGTCAAATTTTTATACGTTGATAATAAATGTTAATCATGTCAGAGTCAGAGCTGACCAACAATTCACGGACATAATTCGACACTACTTTCCAGTCAGGTAAGTGCATCATGTGTTTTTACTTACCTGGCATGCATACAAGGACAGAACAAACGTTACTAACGTAAAGTTACTTACAGACCTTTGCAGTGGTGCAAGGGTTAAAGGTGGAGTCTTGAGAAAGCTTGTTGATATTTGAACTTGATCAAAAGAAATACTCCTCTTCCTTTAGCACACAACATCAGCAATCCCTCTATAGCCAGTCAAAAAAAACATTAGGTTCATGAATACTGGTAACTGGTAGAATATCAGGTTGTACAGCTTTGCATGTGAGAATTCAGGTTCAGGTTAATATGTTAAAGGTATAGTAAGCTAATCTAAGATAATACACTTTTTGTCAAATTCACCAAATCGCATTTTGATCTTTTGACCGTTCTGTGCATGCTGAAAAAATAATCTGGATACTTCTACACAGCCCTAGACACAAACACCGCTCACAACAACCATGCCATTGGCTTTGCAATAGAGGTCGATCGGAAATTAACAAAGCATTTTTCACCTGACCTCGATTTGCATAAATTAAAAACTCGTAAATTGATATCCGTTCCGAATGGACCCGACCTACAAGACCCATACTCAAAAAGTACCCTAGATTTTTGAGTACCGAAAGAATAAACAGAACCTTAAAATTGTGTCGCAACAGGTGACACCATCAATAGCCATCAATAGTCAAGGAATAGTGCAGAAACGTTTGCTAAGGAACGCAGAGGTTCCCACACTCACACTGCCAATAAATGATAAAAGGAAGCAAATTAATTTCAGTCAAATTTGAGTTAATAATTTAGACTTAGGACCAGAAGCCAAGACTGGACCTAGTCAATGTTTCAATTTGTAATTCCTATCACAGACCATGGTCAGACCCACAACCAAGTAAAAGTATAAGCAAGTTGCCTATAAATGTTCAGGGGCGCTGGCAATAGTATTGCTCACCGGCGCCACTGAACCTGCTGTTTCGTCAAACCATGACAAAAAAAATTCAGTTTTTTTCGGTTTCAACATTTTGTAATTGCTTCTTCATATATATTAAGCTACATATAATAATTTAAACATATTAATAAATAAATTTACGGTACAGAGAATCATAGCCTGAGAATCATAGTATTTATGTCAGACCCGACCCAAAGTCAAACACTCAAAGTTGGAACCGACCTGATTGGGTCTTGGGTCGAGTCTCGGAAGACCAGTGAAGACCTACTTTGCAATGCTTTTCAATGTGTGGGGGCGGAGCTTCTGAGGAAGTTTGTTTTGATTTGAGTAATTCTGGAGAAAGCTGGTTGATATTTGAACTAGATCAAAAACAAATACATATTTCCACTCAATGTCACAGGTTGCTCCAGAAACATTGGAAACCCATTGTAATGACTAGGCTTGTTGTTGTGTGTACTGTTGGGTCTGCAATCTGCACCACTTTGTGATCCATGTGTAGCTGAAGCGTGTCCATGCTGGGTGTGAAGTAGGGGTGCACGATATTGATCAAATGTGATATTGCGATATTGATCATGAAAATTGCAATATCGGTATTCATTTCGATATTTTAAAACCACAAAGGTTATGGAAAAAGACATTAAAATATATTCATAACGTATGAAAACAACACATTTTCAACTGACATTCATATTGGACTCATACAACAACAGTAATTTATTTATCTACTTGGCCACTGATATTTATTTTCGATCTCTATTATGTCATGAGCTTCCTCAGCCACACATCTTATTCTTGTTAAATCAAACACAACTAAGCCATACAGCCAATAGACGCATCTCTCCACAAAATAAACTGAATATTGCAACATTTTCAATATGATATTGCGCAACGTGATATTACGATAACGATACTGAATCGATATATTGTGCACCCCTAGTGTGAAGAGCTCCCTGATGAAGACTTGAGAGAAACCTTAGCACCTTGGACAGCAGCTTTTTCCCTTTTAAGAAATTGTGCCCGCGGACACATTCAGTCTGCCAAAAGAGACACTATATTGTGTACATTAGTTTGTGCTGGGGTCTTCTAAATGTGATAAGTCTGCCAAGTTGCCTCAAATCGAAGTTCCCCGAAACTGGGATAACACAAACACTGCTGCTGAATTAGGCTACTGCTTACAGACAATTCCTCATCATATTTGCCTTACCGCCCAGTATGTCCAAGCAGTTAACCCCTAAAGGATAAATAAATGAATGCAATTATACTGCAGTTTTTTTCCACAAAAATATCTTGAATAGAAAAAGCTAATGTAATAGGCTACCACACTTTTTTGTTGTTATTGCTCAAACTCATTTTCTGGCGTTGCTCATTAAACATGTCTTTACATGCCCAAGTAGTACATCCCAAGAGAAGCTCTGTGTTCTTGGGGTCAGTCATGGGATGATTTTTGGGGGTGGGGATGGGGGCATGTCGTAAAAGTATCCAAAAAGGGGAGGCATCTGCGGGCCCAACCTTTTTGCGCCTTCTGTCCTGGGTACTTCCACAGCCAGGAATAACCCAGAGCTCTGTACGTACGTGGCTTGATTTATATTGACAAGCTACAGCATTAGAAACATATCGTGAGTACAGGTCAGACCTATAACCCTGGGATTGTGAACACATGGGCACATGATGGGAGAGGGTCTACAGTCTATTATTAAAAGTAAATACTGTATGTCCCACTGCATGCATTGCCTGAAAGTCACCAGCCAGCTTCATTATTAGACCACTACTAACCTTGAACTAAAGTTTGGCTGGGCCTGGGCGTGTTCCTTGACTATCAAGTTCTGTACACATAATGGATATCATTTGCTGTTTTGTTTGCTGTGATTTTTGCAGTGCTTTGTAACCATGACACATACTGTACAAAATAAACTTTACTTGAATACAGATTGGTGTTTAGCTGAGCCTCATTCCCGAGTGTTTGTATGATAAATTGTTTGTTTGTATGATAAATTGTGAAAGAATCTTGAGTCCTCCTACTTCTTCTAAAAAACCTCTCCCACATTCTGCTTTTCATACCTTGTCACGCCATCCGAAACCAGAGTAACAACAAGTAATATTTCATACAATTAATTTAGATACGGTCTTCCTATAGCAAGATGGCTGCAGAGTGGCCGGACTTGCCTTAAAAATATTAGTTGAAGAGTAACTGCCCCCTAAAATGTTTTTGAGCTGTAAAGTTAGAACACGTCAATGCATGTGTCAATATTGACCAAAAAAAATACACATTTTTAGAAAAATTACCCAAGGACCTGGCCTGGCGAGTGTACTTTTCATGCAATCTTACGTCATCAAATTTAAATGTTGTAACACCTTAGAATCAGTGGTGGGCTGCAGAACTCCCACAGCCTCTGCCCTTGACTGGGAAACTGGTGCACCAGGAGTTTCTTGAAACAACGCTCATTTCAAAATATGTGTTCATCGAGACCGAGCAGCCGTCAACACCTGCCTCTCACATTCATACAGCCCCTCAGCCTCACCCATCGGTTTCTCCCTGACTCCCGCAGAGGTCCTTGTCTACTTCCTAGCATTGTTTTAAATAGTGTATGTGGGTGTACTGTAGTCAGGCTCAAAGCTGGGGTGATGATACACTTTGTGAGGCTGGAGACGAGCTCAATAAGGGAAATCACGGTTTGACACCGTCTATGGCTACTTCTCAGAATCAAGGAAGGATCCTTAAAGGAAGGGTCAGTTTATTCTCGAGAAACTTTGAGCTCAAATCAAAACAACAATGCGCTGCACCGCTTCACGCATTAAAATGCATTGTGAAGCAAAGCGTAGTACTACGGCTTTGTTGTTGTGAGCAGTGTTCGCCACTTTGTTTGTGTTCCTATTTACAGAAGGAAATGTTTCTGAGCATCTTTCTCACCAGTAATGTGCTGGTGATGTAATATAGACACATTCTACTATAATGAATAAGTTCTGTGTCAGATACATTGTTCACACGGACAGAATGGTAAGATAGCAAATTGCGAGGAGATATTTTGTGAATTTGACACACAGCGTATTAGCTTACAATTAGCTAGCAATAGAGTAGCTCACTATGCCTTTTAATTGCTGCATTTTAAGGATGCTACATCGTCTAATCCCATTGAGACACTGTTCCATTTCTAATTCTACCAATGGCAGAGTCCTTCGAACAGAATTTTCAAAGATGCCTCTGCCTATCTTCAGTCTTTCTGGAGAAACTTTATTGATGCAGTATTTGACGTCAATCAAATCAAAAACACCACTCCCTTCAATGTCATAGTTTGCACCCTAGGGAGCTTTGCCCCACACATTGCAAATTGACGAAAGCTGGAATAGTGTTGTGTGGTGCGGCCTGCAACACTTTGTGTTCCCATTTACATAGTCTGGGCTGTGTACAAACACTCGATAATTTCTTCAGCGTGCATACAGAATAGGCAGCTAGCGGACCATGAGTAGATCTTCACTGAATTTGACAGAAAGTTTATTCAATTGCAGTTTATTAAAAAAATTTTAAAGCACCCACAAGTCCAAGCGCGCATAAAAGGGTGGGATGTTTTCAATGACGCAGACACCTGCACATTTGGTAGACTGTTCCATTATGTGTTCTCTGAATGCTGGGAAAGGAGTCTTTCCTAGCCTCTGATAGGCTTTGTGAAGTGCCCTTCTTTCTTTCTCCTATCTCCTATCTGCTGTTGTCACCTCCCTTCTCAACGTTATCGCTGACGTGACGTCTTTCCTCCACTATGGGGTCTTTCACCTGGCTGAGTTGCAGTCAATGTCTTGGATCGTTTGTCTAGCGGTCGCCCTCCTAGCACGCAGTAGGTGTCACTGTGATGCATGCACGGTCCAACATACCAACCTACACTGTTGCTCACTTGCCATGATGATCTGTAGGGAAAACCTCCATTTCTCTTTGTTTATGTACAGTACAGGATTTCCAGTTAAACCAGATTTGGGCGAGGCCTGCAGGCTGCTTGCTAAAGTGTGTGTGTGCGTGCGCGTGTGTGTCATTCTTTATGTCTACAGGGTGGAAACAATGCAGGACACACAGTGGTGGTGAACTCTGTAGAGTACGACTTTCATCTGCTACCCAGTGGCATCATCAACCCCAAGGTCACCGCCTTCATTGGTGTGTAACATAAGTATAAACACACACACAGTCTCTATTGCTTTTACTTGCAGGTTTTTTGTCTTCCGCATATGTTTACTAGAGCTGGAATTTAATGTGGCCCTCATCCTTGGCATTGGGACAAACTCTATTATTATGATCCTGCAGGAAACATCAACTTCTCTGCAGTGACTTCATTAGCTAATGCTCGTTCTCTCTCTCTGTCTCTCTCTCTCTCTCTCTCTTTCTTGCTTCATCTGCAGTCTGCATACATATAGACAGTGATGGACTGTCTACAACTCAAGTCTCTTCCCAGACATATGGCACATTAATGCTGTGCCAGCCTGACACTACTTGCTTGCGTGCTACACAAAGCAATTCAGAAACTGTCACATTTGCTTCCAACTCGCCAAAAAAACATAAACAAAAACACTAAAAGTTTAGTTTGCTATATTGTCTTACAGTAGTGGTTTTTGGACTCATGACCCCGAAAAAGCAGCATGAGGGTAAACAAATTATTTACTACGCAATCTTGTTCCTTCTGAGTGAGTGAGACCTTTTTAATAGATGTTCAACAACATCATAAGGTCTCAGTGGCCTCACTGTATATTCTAAGAACACAATTCTAAAGACTTACAGCAGTTTCCTGTCCTTTTACACAGTACATTCAGTCTCCAGCACCTCACTGCTTACATTGTGCTTAAAGCGGAAATCTTCTTTTTTAAAAACTGTCAAATAACGCTAAAGTATAGATCTGTTTCATAGTGGTGCCGTCGAAGGTGAATGTTTCTTCCTGTCTAACAGGGATCATATTTACCCAGATAATTTGCAGGCTACAAAGGAAACACTTCTGGTTCGCTGTGAGGTCGATTTGGTAGTTACAAAATGTAAATAATTTATTTTTAATTATGGTAGAAAAGTTCTTTACTGTTTGGTCTAATTTCCTGGTACTGTAGGTTAGTGTTTGCATACTGTATATTTATAGCTTTGTGGCTATAAAGGTCTCACTACCTCAAACCGAGGGATCAATTATTCATTGTTTAACCTGCAGGATACAGAACAAGACAGGCTGTGTAATAACAAAAAAGCACCGCCAATTAGCCAACTCCTTTATTCATTGGGATCTCTCCAACTATAAATAGAGACAGACAACTGTGGTACTGTAATACATTTTCTGTCATGTCTAATGCAGAGCTTATTATGGCATTATTCCTTGGACACATTGATAGGTACGGAGAGATGAATCTAAATCTTATTGACACACCTGCAAGTCTGTACAGTATTTGTGGATAATTAATGATCTGTCAATAACATTGAGGATAAACCTCTCTCCATGTGTAGGCTCATGCGCGTCCCTGTGTTAACACACAGACGTGCTCTGTGGTTCTGTTTGGTCAGAGGCTGTAAAATCTGTTCCGGTCTAATCGCAGGTAATGGTGTTGTCATCCATCTCCCGGGTCTGTTTGAGGAAGCAGCCAAGAACGAGCGCAAAGGACAAGGTCGGTGTCGTTGATATTTCTGAAAGCATGGCATTGGACCGTGGCTGTCAGATGACACAGGACTTAATGCAGCCTATCTAACTGTACACAACTATAGAGTATACGCAACCATAACTAGCATAACTTAATGCAGCCTATCTAACTGTACACAACTATACAGTATATGCAACCATAACTATCATAACTTAATACTGCATAACTTAATTCCATTGAAAAATGTATGTACAAGAAAATCAGTGAACAATAAAAGGATTTAGACATGCTATAAATTCACGAGCAGTGCACCAAGCATTTTTTACACTTTTGTAACATAGTATACTGTACTTACGTACGTGTGTGTGTGTGTGTAGGTCTAAAGGGCTGGGATAAACGGTTGATCATCTCAGACAGAGCACATATTGGTAAGTCCAGACTGGCTCCCATTTTGGTAATTTGTGTGCGCGTGCGTGCGTGTGTGTGTGTGCACGTGCGTGTGTGTGCGTGCGTGCGCTGCTTCCTGCGAGGTGTGAGTGTGTGTGTCCTCCTCTCTGCCTCCTCCACAGTGTTTGACTTCCACCAAGCTGTTGATGGGGTTCAGGAGCAACAGAGGCAGGAACAGGCGGGCAAGAAGTAAGCAAGCTTGCCACACAGACACCATGCTCAACAGCTCCCCCAGCTGGCAGCCTGCGGCGCCACGCGCTCGCTGAAGTGCTGAATGAATGTAGATTTCCATTTGGGATTAGATATCATATGGGACTAAAATGGTGACTCTTATTTATGGTCTGTGAAGCATGTTTTTAAAGGCAGATTGCATGCTAATTTTTAGCTCAAATCAAAACAAACTCTCTCAGAAGCTCCGCCCCACACATTGAAGCGCATTGCGAGGCCCAGCGGCATTGTTGTTGTGAGCCGTGTTTGCCACTTTGTTTATGTCCCTTATGCCCCTCCCCTCCCAAATATTGTATTAGTTTACAATTAGATTACAATTATCTTACAATTAGCTTGCAATAGCTGACTATACCTTTTTAAGCATTTCCTTTTATGGTGGTGAAACTGGAGAAAGAATGTTGATGGGTGAACTTCACACAATTACACAAACGTTATCTTGTCCTCCGCCACTTTGTTTGTGTTCCAGTCTCTGTAGAGGTCATAACTCACTCGGTCACATTTCTGCACGACGGCATATAATGCAGGAATATGTTTAAGCCCCGCGCCAACACAATCTACCAGTCTGTTTGCATTTCTCTCCTCACCCATACTCCTGAGAAGGCCACACATCGGGACTGCTGTACAGTGCACGACCCGCGTTATTGAAGTGAAGTAAACCTCCTGTATGAAGAGGAGAGAGGAGACATTCTGAGAAATATCATTAGGTATTTCCAAAATATCAAGCTATGCATGTAATTAGTAAGAGCAGGTCACTCTAGTAACACTCCTGGCAGGAGGATATGGTACGCGCACTGGAACACGCAGCCTACGTAGGTACAGCAGTGTGAAAGAACAAAGCAAAACATTTCAATTACATGTAGTGTATTCCTGTTTGCTGTTTGTGGGAGTCAATACAAACGTTGTAGGTAGGAAAGGGCCGGTTACGGGGGCTGTTCGCTCCATCTGGGAATATGGATGGCACCGATACGATACTGAGAATAGGAAATCATTCCGGTACTGACTTAAATAGCTGGATCGGTATCGGTGACTATTGGACAGTAGTAACCGATCCATGGGGCTGATCCAATTAAATTACTTTACATGACAGTAAGTCTACTGTCAAGCATCAGCCATGTCTAACCAACCCAGGCCACACTATCAGCAGCAGGCTTCTAAAATGCAACTGTTATTTACTTTGCGACTTAAACCAAACCACTCAAACTAATGCATACATCAATGACAACATTGTAATATTTCCTTATATTCATATATAGCCCATGTTACCTTATGTTTTACAGAGTTAGGAAAGCAATGTTCAAGCCTGATGGTTCCTTACATTAAACATGATTCCCAGTCTCTTCCTCAGTAACAGTGAGGAACACAGTTTAATTTAACACTGGAATCGGATCGGTACTCGGTATCAGCCAATACCCAAAATGTAGGTATCTGTATTGGTATCGGGACAAAAAAAACTTGATTGTGCCATCCCTACCTGGGAAGTGTCCTGAGTTCCTGCAGTCGAAGAGTGCCTAATGACAACCGTTAAGGTCACCGGATGTGCCTTGTTTGAATAACTTGTTTACTTTTTTGTGTTTGCCCCTGTCCAGCCTTGGAACAACGAAGAAAGGGATTGGTCCAGTGTACTCGGCCAAGGCAGCTCGTAGTGGTCTCAGGATATGTGACCTGATATGTGACTTCACTCATTTCTCTGAAAGGTCAGTTGCTATAATTACCCACTATGTTCATTAAGCTCTGCTTTCTTAATGTTTCTTAAAACCATACAGACCTTTTTGTCTACAAAGCTTTGTAGACATCTGTTTGTCTCCAAACTGGTATGTTACGGCCTGGCTCCATGGCCGTAAACTAAACGAACACAACACTAAACTAACTAACAGAATAACATAATGAAGTGTGAATGTCTGTAGGTGTATGTACTGAATACATGTGGTGCGTGTTGCATGCTAACCAAACAACAAAGAGCACTTGTGGTGCTAGGAGGGTCACAGGGCCAGTGCGCTGGAACACACCTGTATAAATGATCTGCCCAGCTGCACTTCATTAGCCTAACTAGGGCCTATCCTAGCCAATAAGGACCACAGGCCTGCTAAAACAAGGTCACAGGTAGTATGTGCCTTAGTAATATTACATTTACGATATTTACGTTTATGTCTGCCAGAGATGAACCACGCTACGAGTCGAAGGTTTACAACAGTGTCGTAAAACAGGTCACCACCACAGTAAAATAGCCTATACCGGCCATTCCAGGTCAGGTGTATATACTTTTTGAACATTGTCAGTAGAACTTTAAGATGTATAATACATTAATTAACTTGGCAAGCATTCATGTGGAATGTTTTTTCACTTTGCAATGCATTGAAAATCCTCGAATCCAAGTAAATAAGTTAAAAGAGTTTGATCCCCCTTAGATTGAAGATATTTTAGTGCTGTAGAGTGTCATGGGGGTATATAATTGCTTTGTTTTTGTAGGTATAAGGCACTGGCCCAGCAGTACAAGGCAATGTACCCCACACTGGATATTGATGTAGAGGGAGAGCTGACCAGGCTACAGGTAAAATAGTGACCATAACAGCTAATGTGTGCACGTGTGTGACTTTATTTTCCTTTGTGTTTAGCCTTCAACTGGTTGCTCCTGCACTATTGAGCATGACCATGAAAATAAAGGAAAATAAGTTTGTATGTACTATATATGTACTATATGTAATTATGTACTATATATATACTATATGTAATCATGTACTATATATATGTAATGTACTATATATATGTACTATATGTAATAATGTACTATATATGTACTATATGTAATTATGTACTATATATATGTAATCATGCACTATATATGTACTATATGTAATTATGTTACTATATATTACTATATGTAACCTCCCGGATTAATAAAGTCTTGCGTTAACATAAACTTAAGGCTGATCGCATACTAGGCAGAGATATAGGAATGTGCCATGATAGCTTTGATGAGGTGTGCGAATGATAGCATTGATGAGGTGTGCGAATGATAGCGTTGATGAGGTGTGCGAATGATAGCATTGATGACAGTGTTGGTGTTTGTATCTGTAGTACTGTAAATGTTCTTTGTGCATTGTGTTTTTAACTGGGGACAAATCCCTTGGCTGTTTAATCATATAACCAAGCCTGACTGTGACTCTGCGTTAGGACTACGTGGAGAAAATCAAGCCCATGGTGCGAGACGGAGTACACTACATGTACGAAGCTCTGCACGGCCCACCCAAGAATATCCTGGTGGAGGGAGCCAACGCTGCCCTGCTGGACATAGACTTTGGTCAGTAGGCCATAGAGAGAGTGCACATTAATATTTGAATTTGATTATGTATCAGCATACCAAGTGGATCGATGAAATCCAGCCAGGTCCTGGGTTGATTTTTAACAGATATGAAGTGTAGAATCATTTTCAGTACATAAATGCAGATAAAAAAAAAAACGGTAATTTTGTCAATATTAACAGCAGCATTGATGTGTCTCATCACAGATCCGTGCTATTACTTATCTTACAACTAAAACATTTTACATTTACATTTTAGGGTGCAGTTACACTTTAATTATGGGCGCAAACGTGCAGTAAACTTTAAGAACTCTTGTTTTTGTTATGCCCAATGATATCATGGCATCCATTTCACTATAGTGTCATTACTAATCATTAACAGTGAGCAGATTGCATTACAGTTAAGTCTACTAAATATACCCCTGTAAAAACAGATATGCAAACAACCCTGTATGTTTGCCTATCTGCAAAATAGCACCTGTATTTGAATAGTTAGAGCTACCTGATGGGTATTGGAAATGCATTGCTATACAATGCGCATTGCGATACATTGCACGACGTTTACTGAAAGTTTAAAAATGAAACTGAAAACCCATCTTGCCGTGTACAACCTGAATAGTCTAATATAATGATTAGTGCTGGGACGATTAGTCGACGTAACCGACGTAACCGGTTACTTAATACGTCGATTTGCTAAATGTAGCGTCGACTCGGAAAAATATACCTATATATATGCTCCGATCTGAAAAAATAGTGCCGTCAATGGACTACGAGAGGCAGCAATCAGCTGCGAACGCGCTTAGTAATCCTGAAACCAAAAGAAGAAGACAAATGTGTGGCATGGTGTGTGTTTGTGTGTACC
>JAODUK010058527.1:0-18059 GCA_027564635.1 Typhlichthys eigenmanni
AGGCAAATTTCCCATGCGGATTATAAAACATCGTACTATATTAACCGGATGAGCGTGTAGCCTACTTAATTTTTTTTATTAAGAGAAGATAAAGATTAAAAAAAGATATTGCCAATGTGTCATTGGTCAAGCTTACGCGTGCCCATGATGGCACGCGTGCCCAAGGATGCCGACGCCTGCCCTAAAGGTACCCTATCAAGCCACTTATTTTTTAAGTCAGACACTTTATCAACAGTAATGTGAAATAAGCCTACTGTATTGTTTTATCGCTATTCAGCGGCGGAAAAGGTTTTATTTTTTTAAGAGCACAAAAAGTCAGGGACAAAATACAGACATAGAATCCACAAAAGTGAATTAATTTAAAAATAAAAAAAGCTCTGAATATCATCATGAGCAAACTCCTCAAGGTCACATCACCCATGGCTTCTTCATGTTGTCTCTGCCATTGTGTTTCCAAATGCCCTGATACTCACACAACTCGGTTCAATAAAGGTTATTACCTAAACAATACTCATTGACAGACTCTACAGTCTTACACACTGAATCTGAGCTACTTTATCCTTATGTAAGACAGCTCCTTGAAACTGAATAGCCGTAGAAAACCAAGGTCTTTCTGATTAGCTTCTTGATTTAAGAATTTCAGTTGACTGAAAGGAAAAAAAACTCAACAGTAAGACGTTACAGACCTTGATATGAACAAAAAGTGTTTAACAGAGCCAATAAGAGCCAACCAAATGTGCTCGGTGGTTTTATTTTGCCTAGACATTGATGTGATCCCAGACTCTGGAAGTAATTGGACTTCAAACTACCGTAAGATTCAAATCTGTGGATACTTCAATTAACATTTGTCTGTACGGTGTCTGGCCCCAGGGGGTTATGCTGAAAGACAGTTGGTTGGCTAACACCTCATAGCCCCTTCTCTCCACACTAGGTACCGGCTAGCGTAGTGTAGGAAAAGGGAAGAAGTTGTTGGCAGATTGTGACACCACTTGGCAAGGTTCACATTCAAACAAGGTTACTCTCGCTGTCTTCTGACACTGACACAATAGAGTTGTCAGCCTAGTTTAAAAAAAGACCATCTAAATTGATGCCTCAACTTCTCCCCTTAATAGAAAGATCTCACCGTCGCATAGGGAAAAGATTTTAAAAAAAGAGAGTAAAAGTACGAAAAGGGGACTGATTAAATTGTCTTCATTTACTTAACCGGCTGCTAATATTTCAATTAGAGTGACTGGAGGCGGTGACACTGTAGGGTTAAAAATGGAACAAGGGAAGAATTAGTCCGACTGATTAATAGCGGGAAATGAGGACTTCCGCACGCACAAGAGACGTCCCTCTGGTGCCATCCATCACTGCCACCACCATCATGTCACTCAATTTGCCGCAGCAGAAGAGCACTTATCGAGGTCCCTTGTCTTCTACAGCCTTCCGTGCAGGGAGAGTTTAGTAGCGGAGCACAATAGGTACGGAGCAAAAAGGTGTAGCTGCGGCTGCATGCACTCAGGGAGGGGTGCTGAATTTGACAGAAAATGCATCGGAGACTTCCATGACCCTCTCCTGCCTTTTTCCATTACCATAAACCCACTCACTCATGATAACCATTAATGTAGCGTCTTATTAAAAACCTATCAATACGGCGACTGCCACTGCGCTAATGGCCAGGAATCCCTCTCAGTTAAATCTCGGTCTTTGGTCTCCGGTCCGGACTAATGAGAGCCATCGCTCAGCATCTCTTTGGGCTAAATCACCTTTATTTGTAACTGCCTTCACATGCTGTTGGCAATTTATAGAACGGTGTGTAAAGGGAGATGCATTACACTGAGGCCCGGGGGCTCGGGTGGTGGTTTGGGGGGTGCGGGTGCGGAGATGTAGTCCGGTGGCAGCAGTTTGTAAAATGTATCGGTGATGGGCGAGCAGGGAGAAAGTGGGAGAATATGTCCCTGCTGTTTTTTATTCCTTTTTTCTTCCTGGAGCGCAAGGCCACAGTGAGCCGTTAATTGTTGTGTCAGAGCGCCGGGAGAGAGAGAGGGCCCCGGAGTTAGCCGCTGACGAGGCTTTGTTCTCTTGGAAGGTTGCTCTCCAGCACCGAGGCTCTAGGAGGGGCGCGCTTGGATATGGGAGCACTACAGGAGGTTGCCCTTCCAACACAGCACACGGCTCTATCACTCTGACCATTTTACAGGCCGGGACTCCCTGGCCGTGAGAAACGCGGGGGGAGCGTTTGCACCAGTGTTTACTGTCGGGGACTCAAAGCAAACACACATTCAGAGTTGGTGGGGGGGGGGCGGGGAGGGGTAGTGCAATTTGTCCGTAAATAAGTTCAAGTCCCAATGCTAATTAGCTGAGGTGTGCTGCAGTCTTAAACCATCCTGTGTCAGCCTATATAATCCTCACTATAGTGTTGTACCGTAGTGGTAGTAGTATACGGTACAATGCTGTTGGCACAAAACAGGTTGCGCCATGACAACGAGAACAACATTACAGCACCAGCATTACCGTTCGTTGCCATCTGTTGTGATATTAAGCTGTTGTGGTACTGTACGTTGATGCATTAACAGGGGACATGCCTATACCGTGGAGGATCTGTGAGGGCGAAATGTGTGTGTAACGCTTATCAGTTCAATTGTCTAACCACAAACACACATTTGGAAAAATAAAAATAAAATTCAAATATCCAAAGTTTCATTTTTGTCAGCCTTGAAAAATGTGAACTTTGGGATTTTAACCTGTTTTTCTATTTTTCTATTTTTAGTTAGAAGATGGAGCATTGAGTAGTGTAGTTTAATGTAGTGCATGTTACATTTTCTAACCACACAGGCATGTGGAGAAACATAACATTTAGTTCAAATATCCATAGTTTTCAGCTGTACAGTCATTTTTTCTCCAATTAAAATTTTCCATATTCTGACTAAAATAGAAAAACTAAATATCTAAAAAATATAATTCTTCAAGGTTTGCAAAAACTTTGAAACTTTGGAACTGAATTTTCTGTGTTTCCATGTTTTTGGTTAGAACATTTTACTGATAAGCTCTACACTACTTTTCAATATTTTCAATGTTCCATATTTGAAATTATAAACAGAAAAATAGAAAAGCATTAAATTCCCAAAGTTCAAAGGCTGACAAAAATGATTCTTTGGATATTTGAATTTAATTTTCTATTCATCCAAATGTGTGTTTGTGGTTAGACAATTGAACTGATAAGCGTTACATGGACCGAGAAAGCTTGCTGTACCCTTGCAGAAAAGAATTATCCAAATTTGCTGAAAAGCAGCATATTCAAATGTGTAATGGGAGTTCTGTACAAATTGGAAGTATTCAAAGATACCTGAACATCACATCGCCCATTGAGCATGAAAACACTCCAAAATGTGTCTTGCAAAGGGAGGCAGAACGAGAAACATAGCAAGGATTCTGACAACCCTGATTTTCTTCAAGGACTAATTACTGAATTAATCAATGGGAATCTGAAATACTATACAATTGCTAACCTTTTTGAGACTCCCTGCTTTTCAGCGACAAAAGACATACACTGTATTTCAGTACAATTACATAAAATAGCTCAAATCAAAAAAATGTATAAGTCTAAAGCGAGAAGAAAAGCTTTGCAAAGGCTACATTTAATTTTATGAGTAATTATTGGTTATCTGTAATGGTCCTTTTTTACCATTTGTATTTGAACAACACTACTTAGTAATTAGTGAGTTAATTAGTGAGTACAGTTTAGAGACATTTCCGCTGCCCCCTCATCATTGATGTACTGATAGGTGGTTACTAAGTCTTTATTAATTATTGATTAGCAATAGTATGCAAGAGATTCTGAAGAAAAATTGCATGCGGACAACTCCATTTTTACAGAATATTTGAAGATAAACACAGCGATTAAACTAAACACATTTTCTAGTACTCCACAGATGCACTATACTACACATGTAGCATCTGCCTAGACATTGTATACACACAGTATCCTCCAATAAACTGCTTTTCTCTTCTAATGTGTTCATTTGAATCCTGATATGACAGACATTAGGCATACCGGTACAGCTTCATTGATCATTTCTGTTTCTGATACATCTTGCTGACCGGACCGTATTTGCAAGAGACCTGCTATTCTGTGAGCTTCCTTATAGAAGGAGAGGCCAGACCCATCTCTCACTCTGCAATCAAAGCAATCAAACCTCACAATTTAAATTGGTTTGAAGGCTACATATTTACATGGGAGCTGCCAAACAACCTCTGGTTGGTTGCTGAGCAGTCTCAGGTGAATCAAATACTAAGACTCCAGAGTTAGATTTGTAAAATCCCCCAAAGCTATGTATATGTACGGGCAATCTGACATTTAATGTCAAGAATTACTGGCCATGTAAAGCAACGTGCAAATTTAAATCTTTAGCGTCACTTTTTGTCGGAGAGCAGTTGTTTAAACGTGCACTGGACTTCACTTTTTGTGCTTTTTTGCAGCATAATATCAGGTGGGTTTTCCACAGCAAAACCCCAGAACCAGTTTGAACAATGGCTGTTTTTGAACGTTACGCTGCTTTCTCAAGGAGACCTAAAAGCTACAGTAATATTCTTAACATGTTGCTTCCACTGACAAGACATACTCAAGTTATTTATGGGATTCAACTTTCAACCTTCAAAATCTATTGTGTGTGTGTGTGTGTGTGTGTGTGTGTGTGTGTGTGTGTGTGTGATTTATAGACAACATTACAGGCTTTTTATCAACTTATGCGTTTTCACACATGCATGTTTTGCAGCAGAATATGTACTGTACAGTACATGTAAATCCATCACATATGCTGTAGTTGTTACATCAGCTAACCAGCTGTCAATAAGATGCTCCTGAACTCCTCCTGAACTTCCTACCCATAGGTTATACAGTTTAAAACGTGTCAGCTATCTTGAACAACCTACCCCCTACCCCGATGGAGCTCTGCTGGGCAGCAGAAACCGCAAGCTCTTTTTGCCTTTAGCTACATCTGCCAAGTGGTTCTGCCCTACAGGCAGAATATAACAGTGAGCTCCCTACAACATTCCCATTAGCTACTTAACCACATACTGATGCTCATGGGCAAAAAAGAAAATGTTTTTTTAATATTTTCTAACATAGTTCAATGTTATCTGACATGCCGCTGTACAATCTAAATGGCTTTATACAGGCTAGCATTTCAATTGACACCTTATCCCTTTGCCAATGAGCACAGCTAAGGTTGAAAGGAGACTAAAATTACCTCCGCCTAGGAGATTAGCTACACCATGGCAAAACAGTTTATGCATTATTTAGGCAGATATATTCCACCATTCGCACATGTCGTAAAGTTAATCATATCGGAGAACAGTTCTGAAATCATATACGGTCATTGTTTTTCCTCTCTGCTGCCGGTACACAGCAACATAAGCCTTACAATGGTCTCCACAGGCGCCTTGATAGATTCCTCTAAAGGACTATTTCACCAGCCACAACAGCGAGGAGTTTCTCTTTCCAATGTCCCCTACTGTCACCTCTGCCCATAAGTAAAACGCTAAACAGCCGCCGTGCTCATGACAAAGGCTGGCAGCGAAGGTCAGAGGGCCATTTAATATTTATAACACAAGTCAAATCATTAAAATTGCCTGTTCATTAGCGCCTCGCGCATTGGCCCGCTCATAGCTTTCACCAATGTGTGGCTAGCAACCAGCGGTAGAGAGAGATGTATGTGTGCGCTTTTGATACCCTTGTAATAACCATCAGCAAACAAGGCCAATAACGGGTTGTTGTTTTTTTTATGTTATGGCCATCGCAATCATCGTCAGTCTGGGAGGCGCTTCAGCGTTACCCGCCAGAGAGGCCGCGCCTGCCAAGAGAGCTGGTAATATAAATGCACTTTGAAGAATGGAAAGGATGGCATGGTCCTGGCCAGGTGCCAGGAACGCATCCAAAGCTGGAAAAAAAAGGAAAAACACAGCTGCGCTGACTCAGGCGAAGGCACTCGCTCACTGGTATTTATTTATTTTATATTTGCCCTGACTCTCCTGCACTGAGAGAGCAATGCTTGGGTGTCTCTGTTGCCTTATTGAAGCGATACAAGCGAATTATGCCACTCAGCTTTGAAAATTAAACGCGAGCAGATGAATAAGGGCAGTCTTGTTTTCTTTTTTATTTCCATTTCCATGCACACTCCTACATGCACTGGGGGGCAGCATTGCTGTGCCGGGGGTGTCTTGCTTTACATCTTTAAGACTTTTAATTTACTCATGTTGGCTAGGAGCAAAAAAATTAGCAAATCTATCAGTCACAATGCATTAGGGCTACAGATGTGCAGATGGGGGGGGGGGGGGGAAAGTAGAAGCATGTATCCTTACTGAGAGCTGACATTGTGATCCACCCCACTGAGTTATGCCTCTAAGTAGCTTCCCTGGTTTGCCCTCAGCGTGCTGCGATGCACTCGTAAGAGAGTTTGATTCATTACTGCATAACAAGTGGATGAGAATGTGAAAGCTCCTAGCGACAGCGAGCACTCATTAACGCTGATGTGGACAGTCTGCTTACAAAGAGGGAGGGGAGAGGATGACAAGTTCAGATTTACAGACACGGCAGACAGGCCTCACCGTGATATTAAGCTAACGGTAAAGTGCACGGGAGCATCGTAAGGGAGCAAGTAAGACTTTAATTAGCAGCGAGAGGGTTCGGACACCTGCCTTTAAATGCTAGTTTTTTTTTTTAAAGGATGTTTCCACCGACCGACCACCTACGAAAATCAAAACAGAAAGAATACAATTGATATAAACATCAATGCTTATATATTTATTTAGCACAGGATAATGTAACTCTGGCAATGAGGAAAGTGTGACGTGTATAGCATTTCCCTCAGCCTAGCACACTCTTAGACAAACACAAATTAGCACACCCAGACCGTATACATTTGTAGCATTTGTACATGATCAATGTGAGGACAGGAGGAAAAAAACTGTCTGATCTGAGCTTTTATCGCCTCTAAAAGCTGGAAAAATGATTCCCAGATGGATGTTTTGGGGCGATGCATGCCGATGAGACGGATGTGAATGTCTCCTGCGAGTGTCGTCGCGGCCAGTAAATGTCATAGAAGTCGAGAATATACGGCTGCCATGAGGGGTCATATTAAAGAGAGACACAGCAGCAGATTTATGTCCATGGCAACTGTGGGGAAAAAATACCGTTGTCTCTCACTGTCATTATCTTTGATGACTGCCTTGGATTCATGTTGGCAGAGCAATATATGTGCCTGCCTCTCTCTGTCTGTCTGCAAACTCATTCAAAAGCCTTAGAGGCGGTACCAAAGGCACTGTCAATCAAACCATTAGTTGGAGATTGGATCACCTTCAACTAATTCAAAATAATCAGATTTCTGAAAGACCGGCGGAGGCAGACAATTGGATAACTTTCAGCCAATTAGAATTAGACAATAATACTATAGTAACTTAATACTGCTGTCAGCACCAACTGAAGATGCCGATTGACTGGTGATTCTGTAACCGGCCGACATGGTTTTGAATTGAGCGTTCTTAGGCTGTGAATTATGTTACAGAGGAAGAGCTTGCCAATTCCGTTTGTAAACCAGGCTTTACGTTTATGGAGAAGTGTATATGGTCTGTTTCACAGACATGGATAAAGCCTAGTCCAAGACTCAAATAATAATTAAATGAAGATCTCTATTGAGAAATGTTCTTACAGTAGAACTAGGCTTTATCCATGTGTGTAAACCCGGCCCATAGAGTACAAGACGCAAAAATAATAAAAGCAATAGGAGAAATTACAAACAGTTAAATACAAAGACCACACACACACGCACACACAGTATGTGCGCCTGTGCGCATCTCTCCGTACTCTAACCCCAGTGAGGGTATTGAGATATATTCTTCCATCATATTTTGTGTCTATTCTCCACAGTCACCGCTTGCGTCTCATACCAGGTGACCGACGACCGCTTCGACCCGGCCACACACCTCCAGCAGTCTCCGTTCCTTTGTTGGTCTGTCTATCTTCTCTTCTCCCCTCCTCCAACACCACCACCCTGCAACGCCCAACCACGGGACAAAGCAACCGTGGGATACTACAAGTGCAAGTGACCTTGACAGAAAAGGGAGACAAAAGGCTCTTTGGCTTCGTGTTGTCGGGCTGGAACTAGAGAAAATAAATAAATAAAGAAGGTTCTGGAAAAAAACAAAAAACATCCGCAGAACCTCAAATAAAAAGGCGCCTGTTAATTTTACGTGATGAGGTTTGACATAGGGGCGTGGAACATGGTGACCGCAGCCAAGAACGAAGAAGTAAACATGCCACACTCAGCACAGACCAGCATTGTCTTCCCTCTATGTAAACAAGACCTCAGAGATTAAGAAAACCCAGATATTCCAATAAACATGTCATTTATAGTATCTCGCTGATGCCAAGATACAGTAGAAGTGTCACTCAAAATAAGTCATGTCATCTATTCTTCTTAAATTCTCCTTCTGCTGAGTGATCATGATCGTACAAGTACAGTACACTGTATGCTCTCATAGCTTCTAAGTGATTTTGTAATTCTGTGTTGTTTATAATTCACTAGTAGGCATACTGGTTAACATGTTCTAAAATATTGACCATAAAACTGAATACTGAAAGATTCCCTTTGGATCTACATCTTTTCCTGATGGGAGTGATACTGTAAAATGTTTTGCCAAAACTCATATGGTCAAGACCGCATGTAGCCGTATGCAACAAGACACTTCTTTTCCATACAGTACAGTATCTAGCTGAAAACGATACCTGATGGTGAATAAGACATAATAAAAATAAGTCAATGTCACTTGCACATCAGCTTATGTTTTCAATGCATATTCTCCTAAAGACGAGGAAACAGAGCCACATTATTATCACTTGCTCTCGTCTGTTGTATTGACTGTCTCCCTAACTCCTCTCTAGCAGTTTCCTCCTCTGCCTGCACATTCACATTCATGCCTGATATTTGCTATATATTTGTGACGTGAAGTACGCTTTTGGCACTTGAGGTGAAGTAAGCGATTCTGGAGAAAGATTGTTGATATTTCAACTCAACAAATCCGAAAAAATACATCTCTTCCTTCAGTGCTCCTTCAAAAGCCCAACCGCCACATTATGCACATATTGCCATGGCTGGAATAGTGTTTTAGATGGGCAGTCCGCACCAAATTCTTTGTTTTATATTTATAAAGCTAGGGCTGTGTACTGTAGAAACACTCCATTTAATTTCCTACAAAGCCTGCATGCTCCTAACCTAAAAAGCCAGATGGAGTCTTAGGGTGCATTCACACTAGAGCAAGGTTCCCCAATCCTGGTCCTAGAGGGCTGCTGCCCAGCACATTTTAGATGTCCCCCTGATTCAAACGAATAGCTCATTATAAAGGACCCATTCATTTGAATCAGGTGTGTTGGAGAAGGGAGGTTGCTGCAGTTGCTGTCAGAGCACACGTGTACGCCGAAGGTGCGCGAACAGTGACATTTAGTTTAGTCACAACAAAATCAGTTCAGTTGCAAGCGAGAGATTATCATAGTAAAGTACACTTAGCCTACTGTATGTTACAGTAGTCTACCGCAATGTCAGGGTTATTCTTCCCGGGGCCTGGACAATACATATCACATAGAAATCAAACTACTTGATTTGCAGGTTAAAAGTTTGTTTCAAGATAATATTGTACGGGGGACAGGATGGTCTAGTGGTCTGGGTGTTGGGCCCCCGCCGGAAGGTTGTATGTTTGCACCCCCTAGCAGCTCTGTGCCGAACATCTGATACATATATCCTTGTAAGCTTGACTGACAGTGTGGAAGTTGATATTCATTGGCTGTTAGCATTGTCAATCAAGAAGTCTGTATCTGTAATTCCGGTGCGACGATAGTGCAGTGCTTTATTTTCGAATTTCAGTTGTTACATTTATTTTAACCAGTAACCGTAGCTAACAGATAGTGAGTCGTGTTGATGTTTTTCAAGAAATTCCTCTCTATAGGTTTAACATCTAACTTTGTTGAAATTAATGCATTATTTTGACAGCCCTAGTTTAAATAGTTCATAATGTTATTGGCAAGCATAACATGACCCCAAAAAATTTATAACAACAAGTCCAATTAAGTTATTTTGTGATTATTCCGTTTTGTCAACATAATTTACTAAACATTGGATGTTTGTTATTTCTCAAAGAGCTATTACTATTATTAATCACTTTTACTATTACTGTTAGTTAATGATCACACATCACAGTAAATTACTGGAAATCCATAACATGCTAATTAGTGCATTTATTAAGCAATTAGCATAGATTATTACAAAATAAATAAATGTCACAATACAATATACACTATATTGACAAAAATATTTGGACACCCCTCTGAATCATTGAATTCAGGTGTTCCGATCACTTCCATGACCACAGGTGTATAAAATAAAGCACATAGGCATGCATACTGCTTCTACAAACATTTGTGAAAGAATTGATCGCTCTCAGGAGCTCGCTGAATTCAAGCACGGCACTGTGATAGGTTGCCACCTGTGCAATAAGTCCATTCGTGAAATTTCCTCACTACTAAATATTCCATGGTCAAATCAAAACAAATCAAATCATGCTTCTGCGTCTGGCACTCTGATGGACGAGTCTGGGTTTGGCGGTTGCCAGGAGAAGGCTACTTGCCTGACTGTATTGTGCCAAGTGTAAAGTTTGGTGGAGGGGGGATTATGGGGTGGTTTTTTTTTCAGGGCTTGTCCCCTGAGTTCCAGTTAAAGGAACTGTTAATGCCTCAGCATACCAAGACATTTTGGACAATTTCATGCTCCCAACTTTGTGGAAACAGTTTGAGGATGGCCCCTTCCTGTTCCAACATGACTGGGCACCGGTGCTCAAAACAAGGTCCATAAAGACATGGATGAGAGAGTTTGGTGTGGAAGAACTTAACTGGCCTGCACAGAGTCCTGACCTCAACCCAATAGAATGCCTTTGGGATGAATTAGAGAGGAGACTGCAAGCCAGGCCTCCTCGTCCAACATCTGTGCATGACCTCACAAATGCACTGAATGATCAAAAAATCCCATGAACATACTCCTAAACCTTGTGAACAGCCTTCCAGAAGAGTTGAAGCTGTTCTAGCTGCAAAGGGTGGGTTAACTCCATATTAAACCCTAGAGATTGAGAATGGGATGTCATTAACCTTCATGTACATGCAAAGGCAGGCATCCCAAAACTTTTGGCAATATAGCGTGTATATGCTGTATATATTGTTTTGTGGTGTACATTAATTCCACAAAATGTAATTTTGATAAATGAACAACAAATGTTTTGTCCAATTGTCATATTGCCTATTGTAGCCTATTTATTTACTGTACATAATCATTTAAATGTGCTTTATTCCAGTATTTCCAATCATTAGATTTTTGTAGACTTTTAGGACGTTCAAATACATACCTAAACAACATGAATGGTAAAAAAGAAATGTAATAATAAAAATGTAGACGCTTCAGGCCTTTTTTGAGCTGTCTTTCCTGGCCTAATATGCCTGGGACTTTAAGTGTGGCATATGAACACGTATTGGCAGTATTGCTAAACCCATACATTGCTGCCCAGAAAGAGCTCAAGAGCAGCCGACAGCTTCTGCCAACATCAAAACTGCACAACCTTGAAAAAATGTAACATCTATAATATATACAGGCCGACACCTGCAGCATATCTGTAGGCCTCTGTGTGCATTTTGAGTGCCCGACTCGTCGGTTTTCCTAGCCTATTCCTAGTCCACGTAAATGCAAAAAAAAAAAAAAAAAATGTTTTGCCATACCAACATAAAGAGGCCGCACAATATTTCACAAAGATGTCTACTGTATAGAATTATCTGTGTGAAAAACAAACCAGAGCACATTGCAACTTCTTCAGTGAACGTAAACATTTATACACGGGTCCATGAAGCCCATGCAAATAAAACCGACGGCAGGCAGCTTGGATCATAACTGCCTTGTCGGGAGTGGCTGTCAAGTGACTTGAGGGTAAACAAGCTAAAATGTTTTCTGTCCATTTTGTTATGTTGAGAAATGAATGTGCTATGTAGACGTAAACCATCTAAAAAACTAAATACACAAGTCAAACAATTTAAACTGTCAAATGCTGTAATGATTGGGGTGAATTAGTCTGATATTAATGCCATACTGTATACTGTCTTTACCGTTACCGTACAACCATTAGAATAGTCTGTTGCCATGTTGTAATCCAGTGCTGGCCTAATGCATGCGTAGCCTACATGTGCCTTGGCTATACTACATTTGACACATAATTCCTAAGGACAATTATAACATACATGTCAAATAATCATCTACTTAATTAAACCGTAGTAACAGATTTCATGACTCATCGATTATTGTTGAATCCTGGTTCAGTTGATTGAGTGTTTACCACTGTGTTGGCATGTAAAATATTTGTCTAATAGTAAATTTGTCTGGCTTGCGAAACTAATCAATACAATTGTTTTTCAAAATCAGAACCTAGCGTTGGTCAATAGCAAATCTTCTAGTTTATCTTAACTAGTAGCATGTGGGAACATTATTTTCTAAATCAAGCAGCTCAGTTGTGAAGCTATTAACTGATCAAGCCTCATGTATTGTACAGTAATAGCATCAAGCCACATTATACTGTTGCTTACCTTTACTATCTCTGTTTGTCCTCCATTCCCCAGGCAGGTTGGGAATGTACTGTACAGAACACACACACATACACACATTCTTTAACATCTGCATATAGAAGTATTTACCGCCCACTGGAGAGGAGCATATATTGCAAACAAACACCCCTAGTGTGCTGAAACCACTGGCACTGTAACCACTTGGCAGGCAAACAGATTCAGACATTCAACAATATTTAAAACAAGCTGTATCACATTTAGTCAATCTTTCCAATAAAAAAGAACACCCAGGCAAAAAGGAAAACTGCCCCCCAGAAAATGCCATGGCACATCAGTTACTCTAAGCAGGTGTCATTACAGCTTAATGCATAGTGTCAAAGTGTCATCAAAAAGATTTAGAAATGTGGCACTTGTTCAATAATTCATGTTGATTGGATTACAATTATTCATTCAGCAGACACGGGACAGACGTCTTGCTCAAGTAATCTGAGCATATCTGGACCCTTTTGGCTGCCCACACGTCCATCACTCTGACCATTATAATGTATAGAATATCCAATGAAGTGAGTTACTCATAAATATAAGACATATCCATAGGTATTTAAGTACTGAAGTGTAATAAGAAATATTGATATATCTTGAAATGTTTTGCAGAGGAGTGAAGCCAGAGGCGCAAATGTACTTCCACTTCCACGAGGTGTGTGTGTGTGTGTGTGTGTGGGGGGGGGGGGTACTGATCCTATAGAATTATACAAGATCCCATAGAATTATACAAGATCCCCCTTTATGAAAACCAGAAGGCTGTGTTCGAATTTCCACACTTCATACAAGTCAATGCAAAATGTAGTGTTGTAGTATTCAAGGCAACTTTTTGAAGGTCTTGGTCTCATATCGGTAAAGACCGCATTTGTACTCTTTCTTGTCTCAGTCTGGAGACAAGAAAGAAACTGGTTATTTCAAAACCAGTGCCATTGACCAGAGACACTGGCATATATCTGGAGTTGGTCCCTGATGGGTTAAATGCAGAGGATGAATTTCGCTACATGTATGTATGTATATGTGACAATAAAAGCCCCGTTACCTTTACCTTTACCAAGAGCACAACTGGAAAAATCATTATCTCTGCCTGTCTAGTGCATGTCTAATCATAATTATTGTGATTTGTAGCAAAATTATAATAATTCCGATAATAATAATAATACATTTGATTTAGGACGCCTTTCAAAGCACTCAAGGTCGTCTTACATTGCACATAGGCAAATACAGAGATAAAAAACATTTTGCTGAGATACACTATAGTAATAAACATTTGACCAAGGCATGTATATACATTCTAGAAACAAGACACATTTAAACCATAAAGATTTGGAAAATATATACAAAATAAAATAAGGACATGGGAGTGAAGTGACACAGATGGTTAAATATCATAGGCAATTTTGAACAGATGTGTTTTGAGGCGTTTAGCGAATGAGTTTACTGGTAGCATGTGGTATGTTCAGGGGAAGGGCTATCCAGAGTCTGGGGGCAGAGCAGCTGAAGGCCCGAGCCCCCATGGTGGAGAGGTGGAAGATCTGATGAGAAGATCTGGACGAGCGGAGAGGTCGGGAGGGAGTATTTTTCAGTTAATGCCCTGCTTCATAAAAAGGTGAAGTAGCATAGGTTGAGCAATTAACCATACTGTAAATGTATCAAAACAGACATTTAGAACCACTCACTGACTTAATTTAGCTAATTTCTCTCAACTCTCTTGTTAAGAAGAGAAACATCTCGTTTTGACTCGGTCTCGACTCCTGAAAGACTCGGTCTTGACTCGGTCTCGACTCCTGAAAGACTTGGTCTTGACTCGGTCTCGACTCCTCAATGTCTCGGTCTTGACTCGGCCTCGACTCCTCAAAGTCTCGGTCTTGACTCGGCCTCGACTCCTCAATGTCTCTGTCTTGACTCGGCCTCGACTCCTCAATGTCATGGTCTTGACTTGGCCTCGACTCCTCAAAGTCTCGGTCTTGACTCGGTCTCGACCCCTCAAAGTCTCGGTCTTGACTCGGTCTCGACCCCTCAAAGACTTGGTCTTGACTCGGTGTCGACTCCTCAAAGACTTGGTCTTGTCTCGGTCTCGATACACTATGTCGGTCTTGACTGCAGCACTAGCAAAATGTTGTGAAGAAGGGTAACATGCCCACGTAAGACGTCACAACTGCTCCACCTTTGCTCCCAAAGAGATAATGATGTTGCTCTCGCTTAGTTTACATTCTAATACTATATATATATACATTAACATTAACTTGTTTACATGTAGACACTGCAGAATGTATACATATGTATTTTTGTATATAGTTCATTGGATCATTGTTGCAGTTGACATTAAATCGATAATAAAATAGTTGTTGCCCTATAGTGCTCTCAGTTGCTGTGTGCAGTTTACTGTAGGCCCTATGAAGCCTCGAGACAATGGTTGCGTGACACATGAGGAGACAGGGTACAGTAGCTGGCAGCACCTTATTAATTCCAACTTTAGCATTGAATTCATACATCTATCGGCTCACAAACGGTGAGCGGTAACGGGAGCTAATACGCCTCCAAAAACAATAAAAAAACTGACAATAAATTACCGTTGAGGAAAATGCACAATTATTTAAAATGAAGAACACTGCAATTATTGCTCTCCGGTCTAGTATTACTTTTTTTTTTTTGTTCTCCCTTTGGCTGATAATTGAATTTAATTATTCAGGGTCTTTTTAATATGTTTTCCTCATTTCCTGGCAAATTGATAATATTTCTCTCCTTGCATCTCTGTGTCTGTGGTCATGGTAAGGTGCTGTTATGTCAGGTGAAAGGCAGGTTATTTTTATCAAGGGACATAAAACCAAAGATAATATGCAGTATTCTGTGCCTAATGACAAGTATGGAAAATATAATACCTAAACAAAAACAATATTTACAATTTCTCTCTAAAGGGTTAGGTGTTAAACGGGTATCTCTCGTTTGTGATTGTCAGCAGTGAAATCACAAGCAAGGTGAAAATGACATGCCATGCAGAGCGTTGACTGCACAAAGAGTTAACTGTATTTTGCCACCCCATCCCCAACCCCTACCCATTGCTCCACTTTTAGTCTACCTATCATTTGTAATTCTTCGACCTGGATAAGGAGGAATAGGTGATATTGACTTCATTTTGTGTTTGTTTGGTGTGACCCTTACGCCAGGCCGCTCATGGATGACAAATGTATTGTTCAGAAGCAGCAGCAACAACACCACCACCATGCAAGCCAAACCTTACTACTTATGTTTTGTTTTCAAATAAAATGCAAGTCAAGGTGTAAAGAAGGTGGCCCTCCATAACAAAGCCGTTTAGTGTATACGGTGGTTTCAGATAGCTGTGAAACAGCTCAAGGATATTCTATATGAGGCGGCGTCCCTGGGAGACTCGCCACGGGCCCAAGCCGGACGGCTGCAAAGGTATTGTGGGACGCAAGTGTTAATGAGAATATACTTATCACAGCCAGAGGTGTTATCTTGCTTTTGCATCTGGGGCATTTCACTGTGTTGAACTAGTTCAGATGAGGTGTAATATTGCTTTGTGCACTACTAAATAAGACAAACAAACATATGTAGATCTGATCTGCAACTGCTTAGCTAAGGTAAAAAAAAAGAAATTATAAATACAATTAAATCTTTAGAATTTGAACTGAAAGACTTGAACATTTTTACCCGTTTTCACAATTTTGCATGTGCTGCTGTCGTCAAATCTAAATAAGTGGCTGCTTCTTCACAATCACATTGCAATTATGTAATTTAGCAGACATACAATGAGTACAATTACATACAGTAGCCTATTAGGGTGCAGATACCGGTTAGATATTGTGCTTAGATATATGGCTTACAGAGGCAGAGTGGAGTTTAAGACAATGACCTTTAGGCTGTGAGTGAGCCACCCTATACCGGTAGAATGTTCTGCTGGACTCGAACTGGTCAGTGTAGCATTCAATTGCATCATTTCTGGTAGGATGTCCAGAGTGACCACGTTTTAAATCAATACTACAAACAAGATGAAAGTATCGTCTTACCGCACATCACAAATGAAAGAGTGGGTTTTAACGACCCCTCAGTCTGTGCGTGGAAGATGTGCCCTTGTGTTGGAAAGCAGTGAAAGTCAGTGTGCATTCTCATTCCACTCTTGTGAGCTCATAAACACGCTGTTCTCTACTGTTTCTCCTACACCCTGCCACTATATTGTGGACAAATGTATTTCAAGCATCATCACTGAACTGAGGGTGAAATTTGGGACTCTGGGGGGGCTCTACAGTATAACCCAATAAAAATGTTTACCAGAAGAATATTGGATTACAATTACAGCCAGGCTATTTATCAGTGACTCCAAGGGGACCTACTGTACAGTGGATGCATGATGATAGATGGCAGCTATCAAGCAAAGTACGCAGATATAAAGGATTCTGCTGGTGACATTGCATTGCACTTGTCTATATCTGTGTCGCACAATAATAAACGATAATGCGCATGTCATCCACATACAGAACAAGTGATTTCCGTATCGCATCCCCTTGTGAGCTCCTTTTCCAGGCGATCCCAGGGCACATTTGTTCACGGCACACGGAACTCCGTTGAGCTATACGGCACCTGCCACCCGATCCCATACTAATTGTTTGTGTCTCCCAGGTAGCGCCGGCGCTCTTTGAAGTTCAGCCTCCGTCTTCATCACAAAGGGGGCCGAGGATGGGCGCGGCGAGGGAGGCAGATGGGCCGCGACAGGAACCGCAGAAGCCGACATCTCTTTCCCCCCTTTCAAGTGCTCCGGTTCAATCAGCCCTCTACGCACAAGCTGTTGTGGAGCACCTTTGAAATGGAGGCGTCTGCACAATAGTCTTGACTGTTAATGACTTCCTGTAAAGTTCCAAACGCGCCTGATTGTACAGGCACGCACACACACACACACACATGCACACAAACAGCCATATGTGTGCTATGAAACATGCACACTCTTTTAGACGACACTCTTCACCAGGAAACAAGTAAACAATTGATATGATAATCCACCTACTCAGGGCAGCCAGTGTACTGGTATGAAAAGGGATAGTTGCACTGCAAGAGCTCGTGGTCTAATGGAAAATGAACCTCCATTATGCTACTGTACATACGGAATGCTTTCCAGGAGGTGAGTGGCGTCCGAATGTCTGAGGGTTTGTCAGTTTATGTTTCGGGTATACAGCATATCTTAGCAGGCTACTTAGTATGCCCAATTATAAAGCTTCCGTTTAAGCAAATTATTTATTTGTATCCCAACACGTGGTTTTCTGTTTTTCAGACGTTGTACATATGATACGTGCGGTGGAGCTGTATATATATATATATATATATATGTGTGTGTGTGTGTGTGTGTGTGTGCGTGCGTGCGTGCGTGCGTGCGTGTGTATAT
>JAODUK010058538.1:0-18055 GCA_027564635.1 Typhlichthys eigenmanni
TATCACAAACAGGATTGGTGACAAAGCGCAGCCCTGGTGGAGACCAACCCCCACCTGAAACGAGTCCGATTTACTGCTGAGAATCCGTACACAGCTCTCGCTTTGAACATACAGGGATAGGATTGCCCTTAAAAGGGACCCCCTCACCTCATACTTCCGCAGCACCTCCCACAGTATCTCCCAGGGTCATATGCCTTCTCCAGATCCATAAAGCACATGTAGACCGGAAGGGCATGATCCCAGGCCCCCTCCAGGATCCTTGCGAGAGTAAAGAGCTGGTCAGTTGTTCCACGACCAGGACGGAATCCACATTGTTGTTCTTCAATCTGAGGTTCGACAATCGGCCTACCCTCCTCTCCAGCACCTTGGAGTACACTTTACCAGGGAGGCTGAGTATACACGCAGTATAACGTGATAAAAATAAAAACGTCTTATTGTTGCATACATTGCACACGTAGCTCTTCGCCTACATACACTTTCGGGAAATTAGCATGGGGAAATATTGTTATTATTGTAAAATTATTGAAAATATATTCCCCAAAAATATTTTGTTGTTGTTAATGGTGGCTAGCTAGAAATCCAGATTATGGTAGCACAATTCTATGGGTCTCCAGCATGATGAAAATTACGCAATAACGACTGTGTGCATGCGCAGTATGTCGAGGTAGATATAGTCAGAACATTAGCATGTTTGGCACGAACTAGGGGCAGGGTGGAGTATGCTAGCCGCTGAGGGGGTGCCGACTGTTATGTGGTGCTGATTGTCGTTCCGTATGTGTAGATTTTTACTTTTTTTGTTGTATTGTTTTTGTTTTCCAGAATCATTTAGAGGCTTTAATAACTTTGATCAATGTTTTAATCATTGGGGCCAAAATGTGTCTATTATTTTTGAAAGTACAGTCTTGGATATATGTACCTTCCTTACATGTATCATAATAATACACACGGGATTAAATCTTATTTTGGTTCTTAATTAATGAAAATTATTTTTCAAACCACCTATCGAAGCAGGTGTTTCCTTGTAAAGCGTATTGAATCATATTACATATTACCAATATTAATAATAATACATATTAATATTATTATATTATCTTTTTATTTTATTGCCAAAAAGGTAAGGTTTACTCCATCCCCTCTTTCATCCAGGAGTTGAACTATGTGGACGTTAAAAGCTTTCAAAAGAGCCCTAACCCTATCGCTCAAGTGGAAAACAACAACGCTCCAGCCACTATATACTCTGATGTAAGAGGGAATAGCAGGCCTCCTCCATCCTACAATGCCCACATGCAGAAGAGGCCTGCTCCTCAGCCCGGTGATGACATCGCCAGCATGTACGCTCAGATCTGCAAGCAGTGACCTGGCTTTCCTGGCGTGTAACGTTTGAGTCAGCTGAAATGCACCAGCCTATAGTCCTATAGTGTATTTGCTTGATTTACCTGTGTGCTTTAACAACATCATGCTCTCTTAACCAAGTTAATTTCAGTTATAAATGTAATTACACAAACATCAAAGGTTGTGCAAGGTATACAATATGTTACTTGATTCTGGTTTCAATTACAGTACACTGGGATAGTTTGATAGATTATTATGTTAATTTATTTATGCTCTGATAACAAGGGCCTTGCTCTTCAGTAATCTACAACGGACAGAATTTATTGAAGACTCAGCAGCCCTGGAAAACAACTACAATATGCTTGCACATGCTTGTCAGTTTTATATTAAATTATAATTCTTGTTTTGCATTTTTTTATACATTTATATTTGTTAATTGTCTGGCAGTATAGCTTTAATTTATGTTTAGACGCAAATTCAAGATATTTTTATTAAATAACTGCAAATTCTGCTTTTTTATTTTGTAATTTAAGAAGTGCCTTTATTAGCTATAACTTAATCTGCTGATAAATATCAGAAATAATCAGGGAATTATTTTCTCACAGGAATACCTTAGAGTATTTGTTTGTAGTTAACATGTACAGTAGCTAAATTCCCTATTGTCCATTTAGCCATTAACCAAGAAACCAGAAATGTATTTCCCTTTTACTAGGCCATCCATGTTGAAGTACAGTAGTTACACATTACCTTATTTATTAACATAAAAGGCTTTATGGTTTTATAAATGTGGTATTATAAATACATATAATGTTTGTCAGCACACTGAAGGGTTATTTCCGTTATCAGATTAGAAACTAGATGTGTTGCCTTTCGGGTGTGATAAACTGTATGTCAGTGCTTTAGAGTGATTGTAATCCTTTATTAAGTAAAGATACATATATTAGGCTAGGCATTGGTATGTACATCTGCAGCATTTAGCAAATTGTATCAAAAGTGACGTACAGTTAGTATTGTCAATAGGTAATGTACCAGTCATGAGAATTTAGATTTTGGAACATTCTGATAAATGACAGCATATCATCAAAATACCTTTTATTTGATTTGAACACATGAGATAAAAAACAAGAATGAAGGACAGGAGAGAGTAAGGGTAAGCCGGAAGTACATTATTCAAGCTAACAGTTACATTCATGAATTAAGAAGAATTAACTAACACAACTCAGAAACAAAATACTAAACACACACACACTTTTACCAGAAAATGTGTCATAAATTAACTGGGCTATGGATAGTCTATCACCCAGAGACATGCTGGGAAACCCCACTAATTTACTCCAACATGATACTCATACTCATCATATGGGGTAACTTAGGTTGGTTGTGTTTGGTGGTTAGGTTGGAGGTCCTACTGTGTTTCGGTCATTTAATTTTTGACCCGTTTCAAAGATAAAATATATGAAACAAGGCTTCATTACATTCTTAGCAATGGCTTAGTAGTGAATGCAATAAAACACATTTTGATAATGCAGCTATAAAAATAGTAATGTGGTGTCATAGGTCAGATTTTACCCGGTAGTAGGTTGTTTATGCAGAGGAATACATAATAAATGTTGCCAAACTATTAAGTATCAAACAATGACACCAAAAACAAAAATAATACTAATACAAATGTATAATAATAGTATAAGAATATTGTGTAAAATTCTTACAATTATATTTCATGCCAAGAAAGCATATTGACTTCAATTAGATGCACGCAACAAGTATGATCTCACACACACAACCCCACACTCTGTTTCACTCACACACACAAGCACACACAGACACATTAACCTAAACCCAGATAAGACTGAGATGTTAATTATTGGACCGGCTAGACACAAACAACTGTTCAAGGATAACACACTTAACTTTGACAATTGTAATATTGTTCAGAGTTACTCAGCAAAACATTTAGGAGTGATATTTGACTGTGCGCTCTCTTTTGATTTGCACATTAAAGATGTTACTAAAATTGGTCACCTCAAATTTGGCCAATCACAGCTCATGCTATTGAGCAGGCATTTCTAGTTATGTCATCGTTCGCCCTAAAGATGCCAGGAATGGAATATCTCAGTGAGAGATAATAAAACCTTTGGACGCAGACTGTAGATTAATACATATATTCATAGAATTATAACATATATAAGCACATATATGTTTATTTATGGATTTATATGTGCATGTATAAGTCCACACACATTTCAAAATGTCTGACATTCATAATAAAACCCATAAGTATTTTGATATGTTCACTCACAATGCCCTAATCCTTGACACATATACTCATCAGATGTTGTATTTTAGTCCTATAGTGTAAAGGAGTTGTAGATGCATAATTCCAATAAAGTATTGATCCAGATAAATAACATTGTCAGGAGAAAATGTAAAAAAAATATATTTATGCTGTATTTGAGGTATATTTACTAAGAAGCAGTGTCATCCACATGGAATATTTAACCTGAATTGGAATCTCACAGGGATTATCTACATTTAAATACCAAAATAAGCGTTGTAACCTTTTCTGAACTGCAAAAAAACCTTATGTAAAGGAAGGGGATGTTTTTGCAAGTAAAAAGGCCTAGTGAGATAGGCAGACAATATGATAATTATTGTACATAGTATTGATGCTATATTTTGTTGGCCTACAATCACCTATTGCATCTTAACCGTCCTGGAGGGGTGGATTCCAGTAGGCCTGCAATAGGCCTATCAGCAAATAAGAGGACCTTCACCAATGTTAGTGGCCAATGTTTATTTGTTGTGTCACATCAATTTTGCTCATGCATTGGAGAAGAGACAATATGTGGTACTATCATTACTAATACCACCTATAACAGCATCTGATTGGACATGGCATAAGAAGACAATGGGTGCCATGCACACCTGGTTTGTTTTAAAATAATAGCTAAAGAAAATGTTGGCCATGTGGGAGTATTTCGCCAACATCGGTATTGGCCAAATATAGTGTTACTTGGGAATGACTGACTTTTCTCCTTTTTTCATGGGAAAGTATATTCTGTCAATTTTGACCTATAACAAAACAGATAATTGCTAATTTTCACACTCCAGAATGTAAAACAATGTAATTTTTTTAATCGTCACCCTCTCAAGGTCTATCTAATAATATATTTGCATATTCTGTTAGCAATAAAATAGATCAAGTGTGTCTATTTTTAACTAAGAACGATTTGTACATAAAAGTCATAATTTCATACATAAAATATCATAGAGTACATACAGTAGTTATAGTTTTGGATTAATAAGTTCCTTAGCAGAATACAACATTTTAATGGATGATTATTACTGTTTTTTCAGTGTTTTTTAATGGTTTTTAGTAAAGACTGAGGCAAATTGGGTCAAATTGACCCGCAAACACAAAGGGTGTAAACCCTATTCAAACACAATGAAGGTTAGAGAAGGCCGAGGGTCTATTATGGTTGGCTGGAAGGCTATATCCATGGTGATATGGTCTATTGGACAATATATGTTATCCTTATTGTATGATATCTGCTACTGTCCTCTGTCACATACCGTAATGAGTGTTCAGGAAGCAAGCCATTTTACAGGTAATACATTGCTATTACGTGGGCATTTATGTGAAAACTGTGAAAGATGATACTTTATAGAAATATATTTTCATGTTAAATCATTTACATTTCACATAATGGTTTCCATATCATATACTGTAAGATACGTCATTATGTGTGTTCATTATGTTGTGCAATATAAAGCAGAAGCAGGTCCAACTATTTTCAGGATGTTCCTGGTTCATAGGTAGGATTATGACTAACACATTAGTGCTGTTTACTTTAACAATAGTCCTGCTAGGGTCAAAGTACGTATCAACCATAAACTGAGGTGGGGGAAAGTCTATCATATTCACCCAACCTTTACAATACAATTCAGCCCAATTGAATCATCTGGCAATGATTCAATTGGGCTGAATCATTGGACATTCATTGATGGATTGATGAACCAATAAAGAAATTCATGTATGAATATTTTTTTACTTAACCATTTATCTTGTTAAAACACACACTGGAACAATATGTATCAATCTGTAGTTCTTTATACTCTTTACCCTGGATTTCACATGAAGATGTCTACACAGGTTTTGTAATATAAGGGTTGTAACGCATGGTGTAATGACATAGGGCATGTTGGGTTGGGCATACAATAAGAAAATAAGAGTAAATATAAGATACACTGCAGGTAAGATACGATTCAAAGTGTGAAAAAAACGCTATTTAATTATATCACATTATTTCATCTTGTTTTCAAATTGAAGGGATTTCTTTACAAAATTGTTTTATTACAAATGTTGCTGTGCTTATCAGAAAAGGGATGGGTGTTGCCAAACTATGGTACAATGATGGTGACAATAGCATAGAAACAGTATCACGGCGTAACAAGGCAACAACGAGCTTGCTAAAAGAAATAGGCTACGTACAAATTATCCATTTTTGGACATTTTTCATTTCAAGTTTTTAATTTCCATTGCTGCATTTCCCACTCTCTTGAAATCTAACAGGCCGCTCGTATGCATGTCGTATCATCACCATATCCCAGAATTCCGCTGGCCCAGCACTAGGAAACATTCCATTTGGTTGTTCAATTGAGTTAATTTCTTGATCCCAGGGGACCTGGTCATACGCCTTCTCTAGATCCATAAATAATAAATAAGGACGCAACTAATATTACAGAGACTTGTCTCAGACGTAAGGGTTGTAATTCCTTAGACTTGGCATGACTATTTAGATGACTACTTGATTGCCCAAGTATACGGTATACAGTCAGGTTAATAAGGACCTGCGTTTGGGACCCTGGCTTACGCCGGGCCCCAATGTGGTTGCATTGTTTGCATTATGGGTAGTTACGCCCTTGACCTGGTCAGAACAAACCTCTCATGTGAAAGTGATTCTGTCTCACAGTGGCACAGGGGTGTTCTCACAGATACAGTTACGTGTGCGCGCAACAGAAGGGTTCCTCTGGCATGTTGGCAGGGCTTAAGCATGTTCCATGTTCTCCTGCCTGCTCTCTCAGGGCCTGAATACAGTATATGGGGGGACACAGGTGATCACTGCTCTCAATGGGGGTCCTGTGAACTACACGTCAACACACTCTCTCACTTACACAATCATCAACACACAGGGGTAGTCATAGATTTCATCATCAAGGAAATTCAGTGTTTTCTTAAGACATTGCAAAATCTGCTTACTTAAACAGTATGAGACATAATCAGAACATGATATATAAACTCTGATTAACTGATTTCAGACATTTAAAATGGAGAACACAAGTGATATGTGGTGGATGTTCAATTTGAAGACTTTTTCTGCTGTTCTGATATTGACACTGGCAGGTAATATGGAAATTACTGTACAGGACTTAGTGAATTATGTATTTTACTCTGCAATAAGTTGGGTTAATGACAGACCTGAACATATATAACATAACGTGAGGAAGTTCTCTTTTAGTAATACAATGTATGTTTATTTGTAGTAATACATTTAAACCGGGCCAGGTAAGTGTAACAGAAAAGAGTAATATAATTATATTATATTTGTATACTGTAAATGCTGTGAATATATATAAATGTAAATGTGAAAATGTCACCTCATAAGCTATATCAAAATTCTCTCTCATCAGGATACAACTGTGATTCCAGTGGGTTATCAACAAAGAGTTAGTATTCCATACTCATACTTTACCTTGGTTTTACAATATAGTGTACATAAAATCACAGTAACAGTAACATTTGAATTAAAATCCCAAGATGTTTGACTCAGCTGCTCTGCGTATCTCTAGGTGGACCTCATGGTGTCGGCATTAACTTTAAGTTTCCAGTGATTGCTGGCTTCAACACAACGTTTACTTGCACCTCCCTCTGCATCCCACAATGCACCTACACCTGGTCTGTGAATAACGGTCCTCAGATTAATGGGGATAAGATAACGTGGACTCCAGATGGACTTGACAGTGTTTTGGAAATAACATGCACTGCCCGCAATCCAGATACTGGGAACACCAAGACTCACACTTTCATTGAGACAATTCAAAGTAAGTAAAGATTGATTAAATGTCCACCGTTGCACCTTTCTCAACAATGTGTTCACTAAGCATCTCCTTTGTATGTACTGGCCCTGTTTTGCAGATAGGGTATCTGTGCAAGCACGTCCTCCACACAGTCTCCCAGCACTGAACCAATCACACAGTCTGGTCTGCCAGGGAGCCAAGCCAGGCTTGACTGTGGTGTGGTACATAAATGGTAAAACAGTGACCCCTGGTGATAGAATAAGGCTACTAGACTCTAACGCCACGCTCCATTTTGACTCACTGGCTCCCTCTGATGGTGGGTTCTACCAGTGTAAGGCTGTGGTGACACAACAAGGGAATAGTGCCTACAGTCTGGGCTACCTGCTGAGCTGTGAGTATCAATGGAGGCAGTTACGGTACAGTAAAACATATCTTTCAGGATTAATCAGTGCATTCTGAAATATGCTTTAGATTTGTGTTTGTAGTTTTATTTACTTTATCATTATTTAATGAAAACGTATCATTGATCTTAGAATTATATTTTATAATACACCCATATGACAAGACAACGAAACTAAGAAACAAGCAAAGCAAATATTGTGATGTTTCTGATGGTGTCAAATATGTTGTAGTTGATCACTGGAACGTCAGCATAAGTGGCCCTGACAGAGTGTGGCCAGGAACACAGAGCACGTTCACCTGTGTGACCAGCTGTACCATAAATGTGGACTGTACCACCAAATGGCAGTTCAGGTCGGGGTTTCCAGTTGGGACCTATTTCTCTGCGAATGGAAATGTGCTGAAATGGACCCCGTCCTTACCCGGCACATTCCAGAACTTCACCTGTGTGGCGCAGAATGAAGCGGCACAGCTCTCCGCTGAGGCTACCAAAACCGTGGCAGTTGTAGGTATGGACTCATGGCATCATTTTATCCCGTTAAAGATACACTCTGCAATTATGTTACGCTCACTCTCAGAACCCCACATATAAACAGTGATGTTTCTACTTCCAAACACAAGCGTCTTACACAGGGTGTGTGTCTCTTTATGAGCAGGGGTGGGGAATGGTGTGAGCCTGGAGGAGCTCTCTAGGGAGAGAGAGGTGTGCTATGGAAGTACTGTATACACTGTAAATGGTTTTAATAAACCAAATCATTGTGATTTCAGCCACAAGGGAAATTGGGAACAGAATTGTGTACCTTTAAGGTGTTGTAAAGTTTGCATTCACTTACATTGTATATCCATAAACAATCACTCAAATTATTTCTTGCTCTCTCCTGCAGGAATTCCGGTCTCAGGATTGGACATGATGCAATTCAATGGACTGATAGGATTGGCTGTGTGTTTGGGTGCACTGTTAATTGGTATTTAAAGGTGTAGTCAGCATTGCAAGAAAGATTTTATTTGAATTAAAATCAAATCAAAACAAAAACACCTCTCCCTTCAATGCCATGGGGTGCTCCCTCAGAAGTTCTTCCCCCCAAATTGGAGACTCCTGGCCAAGGCTAGGATAGCCACGTTGTTTGTGCTCCCATTTACAGAGCCAGGGATGTGTAGAAAAACGCTGGGTTCGCACACAGAAAGGATAGCAAGCAGAAAGTGGGGAGATATTATTTTAATTTGACAAAAGGTGTATTGCTTACAACTGACCACCTTTAATGCTGATCCTGTGTGCCTATATATAGTATATTATGAAATATTTGACTAAGTTACATCAGTAAAGTTCTTCATTATATTATATATCTGTTGATGATTATAAAAAAACTGTCAAAACTGCAAAAAAAGCATACTCAAATACTCAAATTCAAATACGGTATTAAAAATGTTGGAAAAATGAAGTGATAAAGTGTGTTAGGTAATATACTGTAAGCTGCTATGAGTACAGTACGTTACATAACTATATAAATAAGAATGTTTTATTTTTCATAAAACTTTATTTTTCTTATACCATATTGTGATTTGTGAATGTGTTTTAGACCTGCTGGTACTTTTGTGTGGGAGTCATTTTCTCTGTATTAATTAGGTGAATTATCTGTTACTGTAGCAAATGGCTAAATCACGTAGATGCCTAGAGAGGGCGCTGTGCTGCAAGACTTCATTGTACACCAGACAGTTGTCATGCCAGGGTGGTCCCTGTGTCTTCTGTTCCTGAACTTCCCCTCCCAACCTGTGTGTCGTCCTGTCTCTATTGATCCATGTGTTTGTGAAAACTTTGCAAAATTTGCTACAGTGAGTTATCATCGTTGCAACTAATCCTTTAACCAATTGCCATGGGTGAGGCGGGCCTTGGCTCCATTTGTGAACGTGCATACCTGTATACTTCCTGTCTGTAGTTAGCTATAAGTAATGTAGCCAAAGATAACAACACTATCAACTAAAACAAGTTAGTTTGAAGAGATGTTGTTAGGTTAAACGTAATTTACTACGTTACTCAATACATTACTATATTACTTCTCGCCCCTTCTGAGAAATGACAACCTGTTTAGCCATGCTCATTTTAGAATATAATCCTCTTTATTGGACCAAGAATTAACCTTAAGAGTGAACAATAATCAAAAGTGAAAACATTGCAGCCTCTCAAACCAGATAATTGGACAGGTTGGTTTAATTAGCCTACCTTAAGTTTGCTAGGACCAGCAAAATAATAAAGACACCTACATTACATAAGATGGAAGTCTATAGGGGAAGGGGGGGGGATCTAGTTCTTGTAATGCAGTCATTTTAATTACTTGGATTAGTAATTGCAATATTATTACCATTTTGGAAAAAGTAATTAGTTACACTACTAGTTACTGAATAAAGTAATAATATTACAGTAACTAGTAACTACTTACTACACAACACTGGATACAGCACAATAACAACCTAATTAATTTAACTATTTAAATGTTAAATTGTAATCCCTGTTATAATGTATTTCCGGATGATAAAAAAAACGTTAATGAGAGAGTAGAGAGAGAGAGAGAGAGTTCTCAAAATCCATAACCCTGAGACTATACGAGCAACTAAAAGATAAGTGAGTGCTAGCTCCATATCCAGGAAGAAATAAGAAGCACTTATGAATATACCAGGAAGATGCCCCCCCCCCCTCCCCCCAGGATGAACTGCCAAATGAGTGCCTCAGGCAGCAGAAGTAACAGGGGAATGAGGAATAGTAGGAAGAGAAGGTATGGAAAGACCAAGCCCCTCAGACATACAGGTGATTGACATTGAACAGAAGAGGGCAGTGTTGTGATAGACCATCTGACAACAACATCAGGAAGGAGCATGAGAAGATCGCAAGTACCTGCGGCCCATATGTTCCCAGTGGTAGTATGAGCACTCAGGCTGTGACCGCTAAACTGGGAGAGAGGATTTCAGGTACATCTGTGGTGTCTGTCCAAAATAGTGCAGTCCTGAGAACAGCTAAGATACCGTGCAGAAATATCAAACTCCCAGGCTTCTAGTAGAGCACCAGAGTTTGTATTGAGACATACACACCGCTCTGCCAAATAATGGAGGGGGATGAGAGATCAACTTTATATACTGTATATACAGTATATATATATATAATTTATATATATATGTATATACTTTTTTGTTTTGTTTATTAAATAGAGTTAACCCTTAACCCCAACCCTATTACTCATATACGGTATACATTGTATATTGACATAGGTGGCAGAATTGTCTAATTTACTCATGCCTTAGTGATGGGGCCTTTTGTTTGAAAAAGTGACCCTATTGAAGCCCAGTGTTGCATTTTTGCAACATTTAAACAAATCTCTCCAAATAATGCATATAATAGTGTAACACAATTATAGTTTAGAGTCTTGGGGGCTGAGGTATGTAGTTTTGTGGGACAGTGGGACTAACCACCGGATGTATGGAGGACCAGGACTGCCATAATAAAAATAAATAAATATATATATATATAAGTATAAATAAATAAATAAAAGTATAAATAATAAAATAAATATAAAAATAATTTAAAAAATAATAAAAATATTGTAATAAAAAGGCATGTATTTATTTATTTATTTGTGCATTTCTACATTTATTTATTTAATTATTTTTATATACATTTATTTATTCACGGCTGTGACAACACACTGTAATGAATATGACACAACTACTAGGCCTGCTACTAAATAAACAATTGTCTCTCTTTATCAACTCTATGCAATTTTTTTATTGTTATAAGCAGTGTTGGGAAAGTTACACAGGAATTGTAATAAGTTCCTAGTTTCTTATTACTCCTTCAAACATTTATAATATTACTTTACTGGTTATTAAAAGTTATTAGTTACATTACTATTTGCATTACTATATTACTTTCACAATCACTACCCTGCCTCGCCCCTTTCGAAAAAAGACAACCTGTGTAGCCAGCTCATTTTAGAATTTAATCATTCCTCTTGGAACAATAATTAACCTTAGGGGTCAACAATCAGCCAAAGTGAAAACATTGCAGCCTCTCAAACCAGATGATTGACAGGTTGGTTCAATTAATCTACCCCAAGTTTGATAGGACCAGACATCTTGTTCTTGTAACGCAGTAACTATTAGTAACTTGGATTAGTAATTGTAACATTATTACTGTTTTGGAAATAGTAAATAGTTACACTACTAGTTACTGAAAAAAGTAATACTATTACTAGTTACTGCCCAACACTGGTTATATTCTACTACTAATACATAAGGATAAAGCTTCAACAAGAAACACTATTACAACAACTGCTGTATTCTGCTGAAAGATCATTAAATAATAAAGAAAAACAATCATGTACTGTCATCATAACAAGTGTCATTTGACCTCATGTCATTGACTGGCATGCATGATGACACAGCATTCCTCTCTGGTCATGGTGGAAGAGGCTTTACCGTCTTTCTGATAAATGTGGTGCCACCATATTCTTTTCTGCTTCGTCACTTAAACAAACCCTCTCCTCTAGCACACATCGGACGCGGCCACTTCAAAACAGGGAAACTCCACAATCAAGGTTCAATATCTAAAGCTACTATAGCTTTGTGTAGTATAGGTTAATAATACTTATCTCTCAAAATCATCAGATTAACTTCACATTCAAATCACACTGCCAACTCCTGCTGCTGTTAATAATGTGGTATGCGTACTGTGCATGCATATATTTACTGTATACCCACTGTACAATGGACTATATACTTATCAGATTTATGTCTCTAAGGTTTTTGACAGAGTCAATGAAGTTGTTTCTGAGACAAAGTGGTGCGCTTGGCAGCAGAAGAATCCTGGACACAGCTATGCCAACAAGAGTACACAGCTCAAATAGGGCAGTGGATTGGGGCTTTGGCATTGGTAATGCGTATGGACGGGGGGCTATTTGTTATGCTATGGTTTCTTCTTGGTTTCATCAGCTGCTGGATATGTGTCCTGATATGCATACATGATGTCCAGTACAATGCTAAATAGAGCGTGGAACTGTACAGATACAGTAGAGCTACAGTATATATCTGTTTCTTCTGTAAGCAATACTGTACGCCTCATGCCTATAATGACGTGTATATTGCTACTAAAATAAACAAAAGCAGGTGGTGTAGCCATTGACTTTGTACATTACTGGCATAACCATCATCCGTGACCTGCTTGGAAGTGTGCCTGGAGGGGTAGGTGCTCCCCCCCTCCCTTCCTCCGGCCTGGAGGTGCGCCTGGAGGGATAGGTGCTCCCCCCTCCCTTCCTCCGGCCTGGAGGTGTGCCTGGAGGGAAAGATGCTCCCCCCCTCCCTTCCTCCGGCCTGGAGGTGTGTCTGGAGGGATAGGTGCTTCCCCTACCTTCCTCTGGCCTGGAGGTGTGCCTGGAGGGATAGGTGCTCCCCTTCCCCCTCTCTTCCGGCCTGCAGCTGTCCACACAGCCGACACACCTCAGCTATACACCGGGCTAACTTTCCATGCTCACTAATGTGAAGCACATAGGCAGAGGTGTATGAGAAGACAGTAGGGTCTACTGTACCAATATTAAGGGACCACTGACCAATGAACTAAATAAAAATGCAACTTCCTTAAAAGTAATAACCCTCTGTGCCTTAACTAACACACTATATGGAAAGGATTGACTGATTGATGGCTCTTTCTCGATTGTGTGGGTGGTTGTGAATGACTGTTTATCTGGTTAATTCCAATAGCAAACAAGACCAGCTAACTAGTTACGCGGCCGGGTTTGAAGTTCTTGGACAAGTGGCGTTCAGCCTCACGAGATTGACTACAGGTCTGTGATGCCCCAGAACAGTATTAGTACAGTATCATAGTTTTAGATCTAGTATGAGGGGTATATGTAGGTATGTGTGTGTTTATAGCCTGTAGGGCTCAGCCAGGGCTTGATCTGGTACGTGTTAATAAAACTGTAATGGTGCGTGATGTAATGCAGTGAATGTATCATAGAAACTGTGGGATGTGTTGTGTACTGTATATATTGTGATGTATATGGTTTCTGTTTTTAACCCAAGATGCGGGACACATTATCAATTTCTTGGCAATGACAATAACATAACATTGAACTTGAGATACAGATTTGGTGGATAAGTTCTATTTTGTATATTGTAACTGAATATGTTTTTAGGAATTGACACCACAAAATTGCTCAAATGTAACAAGTGCAGTAACATTATTTTAAAGGCTTTGGAGAGATTAAAAAACAAATTAATAAAAACATCAGGCTTGTCAATAGGACAATAGGACAAATAAGTGTTAATAAAAGCAGCAATTGTATTTAGAGAAGAGTGCTAATATTAAGTAGGCACTATATCTACAAATATAGTAGTAATAATAATAATATATCATATATACAGTATATTATTATAATAGCAGTAATATAATAATATTCAGTATATATTTTTATATTTTTATAATAGTTCAGAACACATGACAGGTAACATTGCTTAAGCACTCATAACATTATTCAGTAGGGTAGGGAGCAAGGGAAATATACAGGCTGGTTGAACTTTGGTTTCTAAGTCTCACAGGTGTTACCCAAGATGTCACAAAAAGAGAAGATGAAACTTAAGAGTAGCATGGAAATGCCAAAGAACCAATCTGGCATGTAAAACAACATCCTCTTTTCTGTGTACAGACAGTTTCACATTGGTGGTAGGACAGTGTGCCTATGAAAATATGAATCATCAGGGGCTACCGGAACACAGCAGAGTCTATGACTCGAAGATGACAATCTTATCTGCTTCCTAAAGGAATAGAGATACTGTAGGGCCCTCCTGGTGGAATCTGCTGGCCCATCTACAGTATTAGCACAGGTTTGTTCGCCCATAAGGCTGCGTTCACACTGCACACCAATCTGGCCCAAATACGATTTTTTTCGCCCCTAAGTGACTCAGGTCTGGCCTTTACAGAGCAGTGTGAACAGCACAAATCACCTGGAATCTGATATTTTATCATCAGATCTGGGACACTTTTATATGTGGTACTAAATAGGATACATATCTGATTATTTTAAATGTGATCTCAGTCTGAACAGTTAAATCAGAATTGTATTAATATTACTTTACTTTCCATTCTTTCTCTATTACTTTCACAATCACTACCCCACCTTACCCATTCAGAAAAATGACAACCATGTAGCCGCCTCATTCTAGAATTGAATCCTCTTTATTGGAACAATAATGAACCTTAGGAGTCAACAATCAGCCTAAGTGAAAACATTGCAGCCTCTCAAACCAGATGATAGGACCTGAAATCTTGTTCTTGTAATGCAGCATTACTTTAGATTAGTAATTGTAATATTATTACTGTTTCGGAAAAAGTAATTAGTTACACTCTACTGAAAAAAGAAAAATACTACAGTAACTAGTTACTGCCCAACACTGATCTTAACAGCTCTAGAAACAATTTACTATACTGTACATTGATACTATGTAAGTTCAGTCCACATACAAATGCAATACTTTGTATGCTAACTGTGCTTTAAAGGTGTGCTAGCATCTGGCATTGTGCAGGTCCAGCCCTCTATAAGCCCTGCCAATGCTGGCAGTGACCCTCCCACCATGGGAGCTATGTATAGGTAGTGGGAAACTCCCTCACCCTAACCTATAGGACAGCAGCAAGCAGTGTTCCCCTATAGCAAGCCTATGTCGCTGTGGGAGACACACTAATGTACATGGTTCACACCACTGCCCCCTTCCTCCAGGCAAATGCTGACCTATCTGTGGTGAGGTGGAGCAGAGATTCCTACAGTATACAGGAGCTTACACAGTTTAATCCGCCTTGTTTCATTATGGAAGACATCTTCAATACAGGTTGTATTCATTGTAATATAATGTACAGTATCATTTCAATGCAAGTCTGTCCCACAATAAATCGTTTTCTAAGCAATGAAGGAGTGGAATGGAATGAGGAAATACAAATGTCCAAAAATGTAATTATGCGGGAAAGCCCCATACAAACATTCATTGTTGCTTGATAATAAGGTGTACACATTGCATGCATTATATGAATTCAATTGTTTGTTTGTATTATTTTTTAGCATTTTTTAAAAATTGTCACTATGATAAGACACAGAGTGCAAATACAAGTTTATACTGAGTGTCGGCCACAGACATTTTTACATGCTGCCTGCATTCCTCTCTCTTAGCGATCTATGACAGCAGAGCGTTGTTGTCAAAACAAACAACTCCCTCATCCACAGCACCTGTCTCATATGTGAGCATTATAGCCCACGTCATCAACCTTAGGGAGGTCAATGACACAACAGTGGTCACTGCCCAGTCTCCAAGATCTCCTTGTTGTTTTGCATGTGTGAACGGAAGCTCTGAGGTCACAGCTAGCGTGGGGTTCAGCCATGGTCTGACTCTAGACTTGAAGCAGCGGTGACGTGTGGCGACGGGTGGTACTGCAGCCTATAGAACCAACTGCAATACACACCCCATTCATAAATGAATTATCTGGTTAACTGCTCCGCACATTTTTTTATTCCATCATCTAAAAAATATAGCCAGAATCAAATGCGTGGTATCCCAAAAAGACCAAGAGAAGCTTATCCATGATTTTATTTCTAGTAGGATTGACTACTGTAATGGGCTCTTAACGGGACTCCCAAAAAAGACTGTAAAACAGTCAGCTCATTTCAGTCAGCTCATTCATGCCAGTGGCAAGACGTGCCTTTAAGCACTTTAGAAATCAGCACATATGGCAAGATGATGTTCTGGCTGGGGATCAGCCATACTACTACTAGACCATAGTGCCCCAAAGGGACTTTTAACACACAGCATGTTCTAAACAGGACAGGTAGTTCTTCACTTGCTGTCTATCTAGCAATCCATTAATTTGTCTATCAGCCAAATGGAACCTAGCCTCCATCCATCCTCACATTTAGTCATCTATCCATCCAACTTAACAAATAAACATTTGCATCCATCCAGTCATGGGTCTACCTACAGTATCTACTCAATCAACGTATCCATGTATTCATACATCCATCCATTCTTACATTGATCTTCTTCTATTAGCTGAAAGCTGAAAGCTGCTTCCTGTTGAGATATAATAATTTTCTGGCCGTAATGTTATACAGATAACGAATCTATAAAACAGTATAACAGTGCAAACGTATAACAACAGTTAATTATTAACCGGTAGAGAATGGATTAACTGATATGTTTGCACAGTCCATACTGCAAAATCGAGATTAATACTACTGTGTGAATAATGATGTTTCTGTTTTCTTTCACACAGAGCTAATGTTTTGTGGGTTGGGATATTTCTGAGGTATCAATAAGATGTGTACATATTGTTCTGTACTCTCCCACATATTTAACAATAGTACAAATAAATAAATATTAAGTAAGTAATAAAGTTTATTTGTATAGTACTTTTGTCAGACAGAGCTCACAAAGTTCTTCAGAGTATCAATAATGCATTCACAATCCAAACAGAAAAATGCATTGCAATATAAAATAAAATAAACCATAGTAAAATATAAATAAATGCAGCAAACATTAAAAAGGCACAATATACAATCAAATTATCCATAAAAACCCTCGAAAGCAAAAGTCTGTAAATTAAGAACAATCATAATCCCCATATGCCTGTTTGAATAGGTATATCTTAAGAGTTGACAGAATCAGCAAACCTTAAGGATGTGGGCAGGGCATTTCACATTTTGAGTGCTACTGTTGTTTTAATTTGGGTGTTACTATTTGGCTTATAGCGCTAAGTGAAAATACAATTTAAAATCAAATTAATATTTGTTGTTTAATTATTATAATTCAATATACTAATATATTTTAATACATGTTTATTGACTATAAGATTCCATGTAGCTGTATTTCATAGATATTCTTTGATTGCTAGGTAACACCTACTGTTAAATTAACAAATGAAACTATAAATGTTAAAGCTGCAGTAGGTATTGGTTTTGAGAGTTCTAATAATAGGATTTACTGTAGCTAAGGAAAAAACTAAAGGGAGCAAAATCATCTGATCCCTCCCTCTGGTGCCCCTATTAGTGACAAACCAGTTTTTTCCTTTGTCAGGTGTCGTGACGTGCGGATAGTGTGAGGCGAGTGCAAAATAACGAAAACACAAGGGTGAGTTCGCAAAAGCCACTAGCCCTCGGCTCGTCCTTTAATCAAACAAAAAGGAACTCAAACAACTCAAACCGCGAACGCAAACTCTACAACAAAA
>JAODUK010058549.1:0-18054 GCA_027564635.1 Typhlichthys eigenmanni
GTCTGCTGTCAAGCATCAGCCATGTCTAACCTACCCAGGCCACACTATCAGCAGCAGGTTTCTAACATGCATCTAAGACCTAAAGTAGAGATTGGCTGTCATTTACTTTGCAACTTAACTTAAAACTTAATTTAACACTGGAATCGGATCGGTACTCGGTATTGGCCCATAACCAAAATGCCAGTATCTGTATCGGGACTGAAAAAACTGGAAACGTTTCTGATCATCTTTCTCACCAGTAATGTGCTGGTGATATAGACACATTGTAGTATAATGAATAATACCATACCATACTTACCATCCCTAATTTATATAGCGTATATATATATATATATATATATATATACACAGTATGCAAATATATATTTATACTGTACATATAATATATATTGCAATATAAAGTTGGTGCTTGGTTAATTTTCTTGGTTTATTTTATATGTGTATATATATAATTTTAAAACAATGAATCCTATGTATATTTCCACAAATAAGAGAGAACACGTTTGGCAGAAATCTTTAATAAAAAAGAATTTATACAAATTATATAGGTTACAAATGATAAATAATGAATCAAAGACATTGCTCAAATTGACTAAGTGTAAACAACATGTAGACAATGAAGTAATGTTTTGGTCGTCAGTATTTTATAGAAAGTGATAGTGTTCATATATATAAGAACATGTGAAGTAATGGTACATGGTGTGAGTTGATTCCACTATACGCAGTCTCAGTTCATAATCCAGCATGATTGTACAGTATATCATATTTTTAGTGCAACAATAGTAGGCTGTGGTGCTATACGTGAAAGCAGTAAAGTGGTATATATGATAAGAACATGGACAAAGTGACATCAGAGTTTCTAACAGTGGAACAGTTCAAATCAAATTTGTGTAATAAAACACTTGGATTCTTCTTCATGTCCTACTCCAAAAAGGTGAATCTGGTAAACTGATAAGGTGAATTTTGATTGAACTGGAACAATTCAATGTTATGTAATTTAAAATGTGTGAAATTAACTGAAATATATACATTGTGCAAATAAAAACCATGGAAATAGACTTCTACTGTGAATGCACAATTGCATGGTTGTGCTAATAAATCACATTTCCTATTTAAAATATTTAATTTATTATAAACCGCTTGTGAGAAGGAGACCTCCTTGGTGGTCCCATACAACACATGACATAACAATCACTTTACAAAAAGGTATTGCTTAAAAAACAAAACAAAAAAATATCAATAAATAATTTATTATTGTCTTTTGGCAGGTTTGGGAGGTTATTTTGGTTCATTATCTTCTTATTTTGTATAAAAAGGACAAATTAATTGTGTACATACTGTACCTGTAGAATAAATTAGGAATAATATTCGTCATGATTCTAGTCCTGTTTGGTGATTTGTTGTCTTCCCTGTTTACCCGTTCATCTGAGTTTACTGCAGTTTACTGCATTGACATGTAATACTGTAATGTATATAAGTCAGTATTGGTTTAGAACTATAGCTGCCAACACATCTCTATACTGCCTGCTGTACCAAAACATGACAACGGCAGGAGAACATTTTGCCAAAGTGCTTTGTAAAACATGAATGTCTATTCAAAGCAGTCTACTGTACACATTCAATAATGTTTCACCATGGCTACTGAGACCATGTTGGCCACTATGGAATACGTACACTACACACATACTCTTGACAAATTCACAGCTTTAACAGAAACAATTATATAAAATAGACCGTATATTATTTGTACAGATATTTACTTATCAGGATGTTTCTGTTTCACAACAACGTCTCTAAACACCTCCATTCTCAAAGGTCTGTTCCACTTACCCTCTCATTGTCATTGCTAAAAGCAACGCATAGGTGTTTCACACAGTACGTCACATTCTGTATGTCACTGTACTTAAGAGGTGACGCCCATGGTGTGGGCCTGGTCAGGTAGGTGCGCTGGTCCTGAGTCTGGGAAACAGCAGCACTGACTGTGCTTAATAAAGAGTGTGGCTGGACAACAGTCAGTGGACATGAGGCTGCTGCGTTCAAAGGCTGGGCTCTCCAAACATCTTCCTGCACTCCATGACACCTGCTCCAGGGGGCCGGTCACAGTTGTGTGTCAGTTTCACCTGGCTGGGTGTTAGGCGGTCATACGCCATTTTATACTCCCGGTCAAACGCATCTACAGACAACACAAATGTCCAGGAGAGGAGTAAGCTAAAGCAATGCTTATTATCTGCGGCATGTGATTTTTATTTTCTTCTACTCCACTTGTTATCCAATAAGCCCAATAAAACTCCCACTATATACTTCTAAAATGAAGATGATGCATTGTCTTTCTATCCCTGCATTTAGAAAAGCCCTCTTTGCTGATTTATGTTAGGACCAGCAAATAGATAAACAAGCACTTTGCTGTTATTCTATCTAGAATGTGCTTTTTGTTTTGTAATGTGCAACATTTTTCTTTATTGTAGTCTTACCAATATTAATGTTGTTCTTTCCCAAAGCAACCAGGGCGAGGAACAATATGTCTCGATAGAGGCTCCTTATGGTGAGAGAACAGAGAAGCAATTAAACCTTTAGCATGTTTTGTGTTTTCCCGACATATGTTAGGTTAAACGGCACCTTTACCTGTGTCTCTGAAAGCCAATCTCTGGCCCCAGCAGCTGGATGATCTGAGTCATGGGCTGGTGGACATCGCCCTTCTTAATGCACCTGACTATACCCTGCAGTAGCTCCACGGTGAAGAGCTGGCCCTCCTCACAAAGCCCTGAGCGCACTAGGGAGTTAGCGCCTGCACAGACAGAGGCAGCGTTAGCTCACTCTGACAGAACACATCTCCCATCACTCAATTTACACCAACACTGCATTGTGAAACCTGGCAGTCAAGCATTATCATTCATTGTTATATTCGTGACTGAGGTCATGATTTGATTAGTTTTCATTCTATATGCACTACAGTATTTCTTACTAGACTACAGCGATTAAGAAACAACTCACATGGTTTGCGTGGTGGTACTCACAGTGTGTGTTCCATAGAACATAGCAGGGCTGAACTTTGTCCTGGTGTAGCTTCAGGTTGTCCCACATAATTTGTACCAAGACGTGTTTGCTGTCTTCAGATGAGACATTCTGGGGAATCTACATCAGGAAAAAAGGAAGGTGATAATATACAGTCTTAAATCAATATATACTGTATATCAATATAAAATAACATAGATAAGAATAGATATCATACTGTATGGTATTCACACATCTACTAAATTACCTAATAACTAACCAAACTGTAATTGTTATTGACTTAATAATTGATCCCGGGTTGTACAGCCATGGATTACCTGGTCTCCATGGTTACAGTGTTGCGATGCCAGGATCAGGGCAGGCAGGTGGCTGGGCACCTCCAGCCTTCGAAAGTACCACGTGAGGTTCCAGTAGACGATGGGGTGCTGGTCTACGGCGCTGGGGGAGGAGATGGCCTGGTCTCCCTCGTTCACCAGGAGGCTCTCCAGCTCCTTCCAGAGCACCAGCGGGCTCAGGTAGGGCACTGTCACTGTCTGCTGACACCTGTCTGCAGACGCGTCCTCCGCTCTGACCGGACTATCGCCTCCACGAGTCCTGAGGGCAGAGAGATCGGATTAAAGACTCCCTGGGGATTCAACAGCTTTAGCTCAGGTCTGCGTGACTGAGTATGCGTCCACCAGATGGAAGCTGGCAAGATGCTATCCCATCAAAGCCTGGTTGTGTGGTTGAGATCCGTTGTATGACCATACATTCTATTCAGGTTAAAATTAACCCGATTAACCTGTTCTGCTGAGTGAAATATTCAGTGTCTGTGTATACAGTGCGTTAAAACACAGCTTGTAGGCTACAGGGGACATTTACCTGCTGGGTGGTCTCAGGTCTTTGATCTCCACATTGAGGAAAGGGACAAATGGAGTGCCACAGAAGGGACAGGTGCTGTTGAGATTGGAGTCATCCGCGGTCCACCCCGCCATGATCTCCTCGTCGTACACCAGACAGTCGCAGGTCTTGCACCGCGAGCAGCTAGACATCCGCACCTACAGTAGAACGACACCAAGCACCAGTGAGATATGAGGAATGACGCACTGGCCGAGGACTACACCACAACTATATTAAATTATATTATTATTATATATTATTATAATATTATTCATTAGAACTATATTGAAGTAATAGGCTGGTACTGTGGCCGCAAGGGGAATGGGTTGAGAAAACTTGAGGAAGGATCATCTAGGGGTCAGGGAGTTTCACTGCCATCCGAATGGCTTTTATCGGCTGTGATCTTGTACCCCTCTCTGCTCTTTGCAGTAAATATAAAGTAAATGATGTGCTCATTATAAGTTGCACACATGCGTCTGCTGAATGACCTAATTCTAACATATACACGCATGCTTTCGCTAAACGTTGACCTTGGACTGCAACGTTTGTTACCTTTACAACGTACAATAGTTTCTCTCCTATGAGGGATTTTAATTGAGATTGAAGGTATAATTGGTGCATATACCTACATGTGTTAATATCAACCAGCCCCAATACAGCTTTAAATGCCACGCCTTTAATCTCAAGGGCTGAAGATGAGATGCTGAAGATGCTGAAGATGCTGAAGAAGCTGAAGATGAGATGGGCACATACAGCATACATGCAACTCACCTCTATGGTGTAGCTGTTGGTGAGACTAAAGCGGGTGGAGTCGGGTGAGGAGGTGTCTGGTGTGTGAGGCACTCTGGAGGGAGGAGCCAGTCCACCTAAATGTGGCGCAGGAAGGTGACATCAGACACTCACACACTGTTAATATCTACTAAATTCCCAAGGGTGTTATTTATCCATATGGGATGAAAGCTAAGTAGGTAATTAGCAATGCAAAGCTAATTAACAATGATTTAGTATTTACTGTAGGTTAAGTTTCCTTTCCTTTTGCTAGGTGTGTGTGTGTGTGCGCGCGTGCGTGCTTGCGTGTGTGTGCGTGTGCGCGTGCGTGCGTGTTACTGTACAGTATGTGTGCATGCTTATGTTTGTATTTGCGTTTAGTATACCGCATTCTATAGTTTGGTGGCTTACTGCAAAAACAGCATACACATTGAATTCAGTGGCCTGGTTCCTAGCTCCAGCACAAACAGCTATCTCGGTTTTGCTGAGCTTTGCTCTCACTCTAAATTTAGCTCAGCAAAACATGTTCTGCTTTGCATCCAATTTAGAGATGCAGTCAACATAATGCTGACATGAATAGCCAAGCTAAGACAGGCTATTTGCATGTTTTTTTTCCAGATGCTTTTATAAAACATTACAAAGACTTATTGTTGTCAAGCTATTCAACTATAGTAATTATATAATATGAAGCAGGATAGTCTAAGTGATCTGGGTGTTTGACTAAAAGGTGGTGGGTTCAAGTCCTAGCCCGACGACACTTCCTGGAAAACCTGTTCACATGAAGCTCACACAGCCACTATGCAGAACGAACCAATCAGTGACCATTGAGGGTGGCTAAGAGCAATGAGGTTGAAGCATTTGTTTCTAAATGTAGTTTCTGTAGTGGCAGGCGGTAAAGCTACAGTACAAACACGTGGGTTAAGGCTGCTCCAATAGCTTCAAAATTAACCTGATCTACGTCATATCCTAATCACAGTCGATTTTGGATGTGGTTATAATGGTTATAATGGTTATACAACAATGCTATTCCTAGTCTTACCTGCGAGTTTACTTAAGCAAGACACCTAACCCATATCTGCTCCTGGTAACACATTTTAACCTCCCACAATGCAACACAGAGAAGATAACAAAGGAATAAAGTACCGGAGAAAGAGTTGTGCCTAAACACTCTGCTCGGAGTCCCGGGGCTCTCTAGGTTGCCACGGCCACCAGCAGGGCTCCTCTTGAGCCGAGACACGCTGTCATGTTGTGGGGAGGTAAAGCCATCTGGGTCCAGCCAGCAGTCAGAGTCCACCAGCGAGGAGCAGTCTGGCTCCCCTGAGGTCACGGAGGAAACACTGACCTGGTCACAGCTGGGGTCCTGCTGGCACAGAAGCACAGTGCAGCAGTGGTCACTCTCACAGCCTGTCACCAAGACACTGCAGTAGCTAATGCGTGTATGTCAGAACGGGGAAACTAAAGTCAATGCCCCCTCGTCTTGGAAATCCATGTCGGGATCTCAGGTAAGGTTTCTCAACACGAGTTACCACAGCAACATGGCTACGCACACACGTTTTACATTTTTTTTTATTATTATTATTATTTAACAGTGATGCTACCAGACCAGTTTGAACATTTCAAATGTTTTTAGTGGTGTAGTGGGAGCACTGGGGTGTCACGTGTGACTGTGTGGCAATGGCAATTTACCTATCCCAAGCCCCGCCCCTTTTACTTTTCCAACCATGTTACTGTAACTAGGTTGGATAAAACAGCATAGACAGCTATTACAGTTAAACAGACAGTTGACGGGAGGTTCTGTTATTGGAGGACATGCATAAAGGGGTGGGGCTTGGGATAGGCCAATTACCAATGGAAAAATGCCCCTGGGGATGTCAACAGCAGCTCTGCTGCTAAACATTAGCATTAGCAGTATATCAGTGCTGCATGTCACCTGTGACGTAGTGTGGTGCTCACCTGTGTCAGGGACGTCTGGGAGGACAGGCGGGAGTAGAGGCGACTGGCCTTCTCGGCCACGCCCCTTCCTGCCGAGAAGAAGCTGCTCCTGAATATGTCCAGCGAGGGCGTGAAGAGGGACTCCACCGAGAAGGAGGAGGCGTTTGACGGGGTCGGAGAGGCTGGCGAGACCAGGGAGCGAGGCCTCTCCCTGTCGGAGACGCCCAGGGGGAGGGAGGGGGAGGGGCGGAGGCGAGTGCGCTGCGTGCTGGAGCGCAGGAGCACGGGAGCGAGGGGGGAGAGGTGCGGGGAGGTGGCAGGGGGGACCAGGGGGCTGGAGGGGCCCCGCAGGTCGCTGCCCGGCAGGCTGCCAATGGCGTTCATGTACATCTCTATCTCTTCGGCTAGCTCCCGGCGGACCACGGGCAAGTCGCCGCGGTTACACTCCTGCTGCGTCTCGGCCGCCAGCAGCGACAGGGGGTCGGAGCCCGCCTCGATGCCCGTCTTCCTCACCGCCCCAGCGCGGCAGCCAGCGCTCCTCTCCAGTGAGGGGCTCTCCTGGGTCTTCCATGAGCTGCTGCTAGCATCACTAGCACCCTCCTTCCCCTGAGGCTGGAGGTCAGAGGTCGCGTGTTGGTGGTGTTGGTGGTGTTGTTGCTGTTGTTGGTCTTGTCGTTGTTTGTGTTGTTGTTGGTTTTCTTGTTGTTTCAAGGCACTGGTTCTAGTGCGACCCGGCCTGCCAGTCACGTCCAAAGACGTTGGTCTCTCACTTTTCGGTAGAGTTCCAGTAAGAGCTGCGGTGTCACCTGAATGTATCCCACTGCCGTTACCTGTGAGGAAAACATAAGTATGAAGCTAATGAACCACATTGTCAAGTGAGACGTATTTTATTTGCCATAGACAGTCTCTAGGGGCCGCATAGACTCACATTAAACACGACAACCTCCTATACTCATTTCTGGCAAGGAAAAACTTACTAAAACCATGGCAACTGCTAATATGCTACAAGGATATTATGTGCTTATCCTTGAGTCCACAAACATCGTAGGTTCACTTACTGCACTCCTCCACCAAAGGTGTGCTGTCAATCACATGTACTTCCTCCTTGGAGAGTGAATCGTACCCTTGGTCTGACTGGCCACCTGAAACTGACAAAGAAGAAAAGGAAAAAAATCATTAGTCATGTTTTATTTATAAAGCCTTTCTTGGCTTTTCTTTGTCTTTGGTCTAAAAGATAAAATTACATCTCAGAGGATCCTTTATATGGGACAACTGATCTTCTTTACTCCAAACTTTAATAACCACACCTACATAAATAGAAAAGCAGTACTGAATGTTTGAAAAGCAGAGCTGTAGTAATTTGGCTGCAGGCTTTTACCATTACAGCCTGTATTTTATGAGGAGTGCTTTTAGAAGTGGATTTATTTGACTTTATTGTGGAGAGATGTAGCAAACTGAAAATGGAAAGAAAAGTCATAAAGAATACTGTTCATCATAAAGATCCATATTATGTATAGTCAAAATAAAGACTAGACTGTACAACAAGCTTCAAAGAGGTTATTAATGCACATAGCGTCATAGAGAAATATATACAAAATATAATGAAGGAAATGTGAAATAAGACGGGAGGAAAGTGTTGATGTTCAGTCTTGCTACCTGTGCTACAGCCGTCATCGCTTGAGTCCATTTTAGTGAAGTCAGTGTCGAGGGAGGTGCGCTCAGCAGAGTCATTAGCGCTGTCAAGGCTTCCGTGGCTCACTGTGTCCAGATCACTTCCATCTGAATGAGATTATGTTTGTTCAAGCTTATTACGTTTGTACTCTTTGGCACTAACCGACCACTAGAGGGCAGAGGTACGCTACTTATAAACTCACAGCTGGGCATGCTCGCCAGTTTACCTCCGTTTACCTTTGAACTGACTGTAGGTATGCAGCTTTGAGCAACAATGTGTTTTACTCCCTTTAGCATGTCTAACCTACCTGAGGTTTGAGCTTCTCTGAGTGGAGGCTGCTGCTTCCTCCCCACTTGCTTAAACTGGAGCACACCAAGCACCACGTTCCTCAGCTTGCCCCACAGGAAGTACCCTCCTCTGGTACTGGACGGCCAGGTGCTCTCCAGCACGGCCTGCAGCAGGACATGGGGTCAAGGGTCACATGTGTTTTAGTAATGTAACGTGAAGACGTGTATTTGCTGTGTGTGTTGCTGTGTGTCTAATAGTGACACCCACTTTGTTGTAATAGCCGTAGGTGATGGCATTAGGGTGCACCCCGGCTTTCTTCATCTCAAACAGCACCCTGACAGCCAGCACCGGCTGGCCGTACTGGCCACACAGCTGCATCAACACACGGTAACACACCTGGGGAAGCGAACAGACAGAACCTTCTAGAGCAGGTGCTATCCTTTACAATATTAAATAGCATAAACGGTAAAAATATTATATATTAAATAGAGTATTACACCATACAGTAGGCCAATACATAGTTTAGCATGCAATATTCCTCCTTTAAACTCCACAGAAGTAGGGATCTAACGCTATTGGTGCATTACCACCACCTACTGTCTACATGGTGCATTACCACCACCTACTGTCTACATGGTGCATTACCACCACATACTGTCTCTTGAATGTAACATAAGTGTTTTAACATGGTCGCTCAGTCAGTTAGCGACATTAACTCATACTGGCCGGTCCCGCTACACACGGTCCAGCAAAAAGTTTAGTATTTTACTAAACATAATTGCATACAAAAAGGAGGTTAAGAATGCTGAGAGGTGAGAAATCACCTCCTGACTTTCCATTCGTTAAGGAAGAAGCTCGTTGAGTCATCCTACCTCATCGGGAGCCTGCAGCTTGCGGTCCTGCATCCTCCTCAGCACATCGTAGGCCATGCGCAGGGCTCGCACCTTCGAGTGGCAGGTGCCCACGTAGGCTGGCAAGCAGATGAACCACAGGCCGTAGCAGTGGCGCAGCAGGCATTTGGACCACATGTTTGGCACAGAGGAAGAGGTTTTAGCCATCCTCTGAGCCCATTTGATCTCCTGGGGAAAAAAGAACAGAAAATAAATAAGACAATCGTAAAACCTTCTAAAATATCATCAGATTGCGCTATAATCAACTTTGATGTACAATCAGTATAAACGATGTGAAAGTAAAAATACTATAACAATAATAATAATATTAAAATAATACTTTTTTACATATATTGTATGAAAACATCTTTCATACATGTGTAGGTCAAAGTGCTGTACACACAACAGTGAAACAATAAAAGCAATACAAATACAGATTAAAAAGGAATGTTTTGTTCAATGTCATTTAAAACCTTCCATTTACAAAGTGTCCTGAGCCATAGAAAGACACACCATACAGCCCACATCCCAGAGGCATATTATAAACATACTATTAACATCCAGTTGACCCATGCCACAGTATGGCTGCATGATAACAAGCTCTGGGGGATGTACATTAATTAGGGATGGCACGATCCAGTTTTTTCAGTCCCGATGCCGATACAGATACCGGACTTTGGGTATTGGCCGATACAGAGTACCGATCCGATTCCAGTGTTAAATTAAGTTAAGTTGCAAAGTAAATGACAGCCAATCTCTATTTTAGGACTTGGATGCATTTTAGAAACCTGCTGCTGATAATTTGGGTTGGGATGGCTGATGCTTGACAGTAGGCCTACGCGTGTACATTTATTTAATTGAATTAGGCCCATGGATCTGTTACAACTGTCCAATTGTCACCGATACCGATCTAGCTATATAAGTCAGTATCGGACCGATTTCCGATCTCAGTATCGTATCGGTGCCATCCCTAATATTAATACAGTACAACTCAAGCTTTTCAAACAAGCATGTTCATGAGCAATCACCCAGCATCCTAAAATAAAAGACCAAAGTATTTTCTCAATGATGCCTGACCTGCTTGGACCTCCTGAAGACAGCAGTCGGGCTTGCAGGGCTGCCATGTCGTGGGGCCATGCTGCCTGCGGGAGGCGCTGGACCCTGCAAGGGCTCCAGCAGCTTAGCATTCAGCACAGGGAAGCCTGCGTAGCTGCACAAACAAGCAAACAAACAGGACACTCTGTCATGCACTGACATAGGCAAGCACAACCGTATCTGCAGTGAGCACTGGCAAGGCAGGCTGAGGCACAAACCGCAGCCTTTTGATAGACAAGCAGAAGTGCACAGGCTGAAGATAATCAATAGCTGTGGCAAATCATCCTACAATAGTCACAGTTTAAGTAAAATCTCACCCTGCATTGTTTGTAAGCATTACATTCTGGAGAGAGTGTGTGTGTGTGTACGTAAAGCCAAAAGACCTTTTAAAACAGAGATTCCACAATAATGGCATTAAAGAAAACCTCTGATTATGCCGTGTTTGCTTGTTTACACTGAAACAGAGGAGGCATACCAGTGTATCATTTTACATACAGTAGCAATCTGGCTTTGCGGAAGCAGAGGTGTTACTAAAGAGTTTTGGTCAAGATCTTACTGGTATAAATGTGGTGCACATTTATACCAGTCCTCAGATGCAAGCGAAGTTGCTGTGCATCATTACGCAACACATTGGCGTGTACAGTGGCACGCTCGTGCGAGCCAACGTGTTTGTGCGATCAGATCAGAAGTATGTTGGAGGAGAAAGTGAAGATAAGCGAGAAGCAACTTGAGGGAGAAAAGCGCACAGACTTTAGATTCTGTGGTGTGGACGGAGACTCTTGGTTCATCACACCCCTGTTCAGCCATGGCAGCTTTCCCTTTCACATACAGTAGACATCGTTACGCCTCTGTTGCATAAGGTGGAACATTCCCTCCTTCAAAACGCTGTATAAAAAGGGCTATTGAGTGTCTGGGCTCCAGGCAGAGCATTCATCTGTACCTGTAACAGAGGGGGTGTTCCTCTCCCTGAGGGGGTGGGGGCAGCTCTGGTGGGTTGATGTAGACTGTGTGTTCGCACTGGCAGGAATCGTCCAGTTCTATCAGTCTGCCGTCTTCTGGCCTTTCATTGTCCATCTGGTTGACAAGAGAAATACACACCTATCATTGATTTAGTGTGGAGCGATGGATATCTGGATAACATGAAAGCAGATCCGCACAGATCACATTAATTTGGGTCAAAGCGGACAAACAGCATTGAGTTCATGTTAGGATTATATCCTTGGTTGCCTTTTGATTTATAAATAGGACACTACACTACTAAGGCATGATCCTACAAACCCTCTCCAGCCCTCCAACCAACATTAAAGGATCTAGGCAGCAATGACCTGGACAAAATTTGATAAAGTAATGTTGCTTTGATAAAGTCATGTTGCATTAGGGTATCACTAATGCAATGTACTGATGTACTGCTCTGGCAGGAGAAGATAAGTCACTGAAATGTCCCCAAGATATTAGGCTGACTGCACTCAGTCTATTACAGGATTTCTCTTGCTCTTATTGGTCTTTTACAGTAATATCAAAACAGATCAATTGTGATGTACCGGTAATGTATTATACAGATCAATGGCCACTACACAAACCACTAAGGACATAACTGGAAATAGGGCAGTGGCTCTCAACATAGGGGTGGGGAAGCCTGCAATGAGCTTTCCTGGGGTGCACAAGATCATTTCAACATTCTATAATCATTTCTCAAATGTATTTTTATTCTAGTTTTATTTATATTTTACCGTAACCCCCCCCCCCCCTTCCCTGCCCAAGCCATGTCTGAAAAAACAGAAAATGTTGAGCACTACCCTGCTCAAATTATGGATTAAATCTCTATTGAATAGTGGTCTGAGACGTTATACAAGCTAGCTAAGTTGACGGGAGCTCGCGTCGATTCAAGCCTACTCTAGGACATCCCGTCCCATCTTCCATGTCACAGGATGTGATCCACTCATTCAACCGCTCCCGTTGACCTGTTCTATTCCTCTTAAGCTTGTAGCTGGTCATGATATCCTTCCTCTTAAATGTACAAAGTCTTTCTCAACCATCCTCTTTATTTGCAGAACTCAGCAACACTCAAGATAAATTAGTCAGTGTTGCCATTTCTCAATAAACCACAAGTCCATTCATTTATTTGTGACATCCCAATTTGTGTTTTCTTCCCCTAAACAGAACATGACAACGTGTTTTATTTTGTAAAGCTATCAAATGTGACAGTTTAGCAACTAGTCCAAAGGCATCTAGATAAATTCAGTGTTCCTAAAACAACGATGCCAACAGGGGAAGGGGGCGAAGGGAGGGGGATGGGGGGGAGGGGGGACTACAATATAAATAGGAAAGCTGGACTGGCAAGTAGAAAAAATGTATCTTAGTGTCTCAGAATCACGTTACAATCTAGAATACATGCAAAGCCTTCCAAAGTGCTTCAGTCTAATGGCACTGGGCTCAATAATGTACAGTGAGATTGTGGCTAATGCTGTCCCTAGACTAAAAGAGCTCTCATTCACTTCCAACTTCTCTCTCTTTCCATGATTTATTTATAGTGGGGTCGTGCAAACGCACTAACACACACACACACACACACAAGCACACACACACACAAACACACACACACATTACACCAGTCTACCAGTAAAGCTGAGTCAATATTCATGATAAAGACAGGCTGACTCAAAAGATACAACAGGATGACAAAGAAAACACAGACAGGTCTACTGTACTGTTTACACACAGAATATCAAACATAGCAGACCACACAAGCTGGAGGCTCACCTTGCCTCCAGTCATGAACAGCTGTATGCCATGGACCAAGATAACAGGACGGGAGGCAAGGACAAAGAAAAGACAAAGGAGGGAAGCGAAGAGAAAGGAAAGACAAAGGAAAACACCTTCTGATTATAATTATTGTGCAGAGATAATAACAATCACTAAAGAAAAATATAATTAAAAAACTGAGAGGAATTATTAATTATATAGTAAATTGATATAAAATGGGCATTACTGACAGATACATGTTTATTATACTTTGCTTGTGTGAAATTTTCTAAAAGTGATTAATAACACAACATAAATAATCTATCTATATAGCTAAAATGATGATAGCTGACTAATAGTCAATTACATTGTAGAAAGGATGAATAGGATGGGGCCCTATAATATTCTCATTTGATAAGTCTGTTGAATAGAATGATGCAACATGTTATCTGATTTGTTTTTCCCCACACTGAACAACATAAACCTCTACTTCTAGGTCTGCTAACTCTTAAATCCTACCTTATCAACACACTCATCAAAAAACGCCAGGCTTGCATCTTTGTCACTGACAAAGGAGCACTCCTCTATGAAGCGGATAAACATCTGTGTCTTCGTCACCAGGGAGTAGAATTTGTGATGGGAGCGATCTCTGGTCTTCAAGAAGCCTAGGAAAGATAACAATCGTGACAAGCAGAAGACAGAAAACATCAATATCTGATTGCTTAGACCAGAATATTAGAGCCTGATGTACACAAATGGCTTATGAAGTCAGAGTCAAGGCCACAGCAAACCCACACTTCTGGGAAATGAATACAGCGGAGTGGTTCTCTGGTTAACTGCTTACATAAGAACACACAAATGTACTGGGACATGACACTATTAATCACAATGAGTTCTCTGGCATGTCGCCCGTGCCTTGTTCCACAGTGGATTCATCTAAATCGTCATCGTCATTACTGAGGTAATTTAGGGCACATTTGTATTGTGTGGCTCAAGAATTTGACACCCTGACGTATTACATCTGTAAATCACTAGGAAGGCCGGGTACTGACAGTCTTCTGAACCCACACAATTAAAGAGAATGAAAGTCTGGTTCAAAGTGCAGTCACTTTGTTCAAACAAAAACAACCCACAGAAGAGCAGTGGAGTGGAGCAGTCAGACATGCCTTCCTAACTCAGCGTCCATATCCTGCTTACAATGGAGGCTTAGAACAAAGCAGAATCAAGGGGTGTGGCCAAACCCTATAAGTAAAGCATAATAGCTCATTTCAATTGTAATAACTTGTCATTCTATCGAGGGGTGAGAACCAGAGGGGCGTAAGTTACATTTTGGGTGAAACGGAGACATCACCCTAAAGCTCTTGATGAGCTCTTTCTACTGCCAAAAAGGGCACAAGTGAATTCTTAATACATTTAGAGTTACTCATTAAAAACCAAAAGACTTAATTGCATAAAGCAGTTAAGCCCTTCTGGCATTGAGAAATGTAATGTTCATGTAATGTTCATGCTGGAAAAAAAGAATGTAGTACTTCTACACATCCCTGGCTCCATAAATAGCAACACAAATGTTGTTGTGTAGACGGCACACGACAACAATATCATAGCCTTTGCATTGCGTTTCCAATATGTGGGGCGGAGATTCTGAGGGCGCATCCTATGGGATTGAAGGCAGAGGTGTTTTTGTTTTGGCTTTCTCTAGAATGGCTGACTATATCTTGACTATACCTGAATCATGAATTAATACCACTCAAGGCTTACCTTGAAGGTCGAAGAGGGAGCTGGCGTCGGTGGTCTTTTCCGACGGGGCTTGTGTGATGGGCAGCAGGAAGGAGCGGTAGCCCCGGAGAACGGCAGCCATGAAGCGCAGGAACGCCTCCTGGATGGCCAGCTCCAGGGTGTGGAGGCTCATGCCATTGTTGAGCTCACTGTCGGTGAGCGCCTGCTCCACGTGTCCTTCCTCGTGGTTCAGCCTACCACCTGCGGAATACACTGGGGTGGTTGCTATGGTGACGGTGGATAACATTTAGTCAATAAAGTTGCATACAAGCTACAAAACTAACAGTGGCAGCCTATTCTTCTTTCAGTTCCAATGGATGCTATGGGTTCATATTTAGTGCACCCTTACAAAGACAACATCATCAACAATAAACAGAATACATTAAACGCAAAGCCATAACTTTAACTTGTAACATTTATGAATGAATACGCACCCTCAACGAGCTGCTGGTAGAGCTTGCCAAGTGTATTCAGAAGATGTTTGCAAGCCCTCCTAGGCAATATCTTCCATGTTAAAGCCCTCTTCTCCCCCTTACTGAAAATACACCATATGGCTTTTATTACAAGGGGAGGCCACTCCAGCAAACACTAGAGATGTATGGTGAAAAACAGACCTACTGACAACCTAATCTCTCCACAGTATATCTGCTGTGGAATATCAGTGGTACCTGTGTTCTTTTCAATGCAACACGAATATTTCACATTGCAGTCACTCCAGCACACGAGGAAGGCTTGTGTTGATCCAACACCCCCAATAACCAGTAATGTGTTTGGTGTTCAACGGTGACCATCGCTCAATACTCACTGAGAGATGGAGTTGGTGTCCAGATCCACGCAGCTGATGTCGGCCGGGGGCACGTACAGGTCAAAGTAGCGGGAGTCCACGCCCACGATGAAGGGACATGGAGCGCTGAGCACGTCGGCCAGGGCCAGCGGACAGAGGGGAATATAGGGGCAGGGCCAATGAAACGGGAAGATCATCTGAAGAGATGGAGAACGTGTCATCAATACTGTGCATGAAATACAGAACATAGAAGATGATAACACACGACGATGGGGGATCCTCATAGGCCAGTCTGGCCACTTGGCAACCATCCTGGTTACAGTTTTTCGGGCCAACAAGATCAAGGCCCTATCTAAATGAATGGGAAGAGAACCATAACTGCACTTTCAATGAGCACTGGGCCTTCAAAATTGCATGTACTGTATACAGTCACCAGTCAAATCTGCAGAGCACTTTTTTATGGTTTTACAATAATTTATAATAATAATAAGATTAACGATTGTAGGTAAAAGATTTGGCCATTTTAAAGCAGACGATTGCCTCTTTGGGGGAAGGGAATTGTGCATTCAACCGTCACCTTTGGCGTTACCAACTTCTCCTACAGAGTTCTGTTCAGCATCCTTTAAGTGGTCTGTCTCTGGCTCCAGTTCTTTGTTGTTAGAAGTATGCCATAGATAAAAAGACAGACTCACAGACACCAAGGCCTCTGTTACACTGGTTAGTACAGCAGGACGGAGGGAGTGGACCAAGATCTTGTGCTCAGTGACGGCTAGGACCAAAAGCGTGGCTGCGCTTTTTGGACCCAGATTCAGTAGCAGTGTGGAAAGGCTTCCGCCACTGTCGGAGAGCAATGACACACATACATTAAGCCAGTGCGCTGTACGTTTACCATTTTAATTCAACTTCACATTATATCATGTAGTTTCTGCAAACTGTGCTTTGCTAATCTAATTACCTGAGAGGCAGTGGAGAGGACACGGGTTGGCTCAGAATCAGGCTATCGTGTGGAGACAGCTGCACAGGACACATAGGATTACATGGCTAAGTAAACAGAACCTATTCTGCTGAAGAAACATGTTCCGTGACGGCAGCAAATGGAAAGACCAAAATAGCACAGAACAGCATAGAGATTGCAGGCATCCGGTGAGCACTAACCTGCACTAGGATCCGTGGCCTCTGAGAGGAGGGGAAAGGTACTGTCTGCATGAAGTGAGAAATGTGCCTGTGGACATATTAATACATACTGTAACAGATTGATATGATGGCGATAAAGACACACGATAACATTTTCATTTACATTTACGCTTTTTCACATTTGTACATTTGTCATTAGTTGTAAAGGGTCATACACCAGCCATTGTAAGCAACCAATATGATATCAGAATAGTTACAGCATGTTGTCATCATGTCTACAACCACGTCAATAATATACCTAAATCATCCAACAAAGGTCCTAGTGGCCTGAATAATAAAGTGCCTAATACTTAAGTGCTAAGTATATAAGAGCAGAGTATTTTTATTTTTATATACAGTATAATAAGCCAAAGATTAACCCGTTCTGGTGCCACAGCACCAAAGACACACACACACACAAAAACACATGAAACACTGCTCACTTTTCAATAGGCAGTGCATGAGGGCCAGAGATGGAGTATCGGTACAGGAACGTGAGAAAACTCCGGAAGGACTGGAAAAAGGGCCAGTGGGACAGCAGGCAGATGCTCTTGTTGCTGTGGACACTCCTGGTTCCAACGGGCCGAAGGTCTGTGCTTTGAAGGCCCAGCTGACAGCGCTGTCGCTCAGTCAAGCTCTCCTCTGGGTAGGGCTCGTAGAACTGGATGGCCGCACCATACACCTGCATTAAGACATTGCATTAGAAAATGCATTAGATTCATTAGATTAATACTCATTCATAATACACACTCAAAGCATGCCAGCAACCTGTATATATTTCACGGCAATAAAGTTTGCGGTATAATTCCTAGCATTAATATTCTCGTTAGAATTTAGCATGAAGCAGTTAAAAAATCCTTTGCCCTTTCAAGTCTCTTCTTCAATGTAAATAAATAAACTATAACAGGTGCAAGCTGGCTTGAAGGGAAGATGCCATGGGAATTGAAGCATTTTTCATGCACTGTAAGAGAGATTAAATATAGGAAAACCATCAAACCCGCCCCTAATAAAAAGTGACAGGTGCCCCGCCCCTAATCCCTCCC
>JAODUK010058560.1:0-18054 GCA_027564635.1 Typhlichthys eigenmanni
GAGAGAGAGAGAGAGAGAGAGAGAGAGAGAGGGGTAAAGTAAGCTAGATGGGGTGTTCTGTATGATGTTTCACCAAGTAAAGGGGGAGATTCATACTAGCTGTGCTCAGCTTCACAGTCTTCTGAAATGCAATGGCTTTGAAGAGCGTGCTGAGCAGAGCTGGTTATATGCGTCTCCTCTTATCTTTCCATAGGATGCCTGTCAGTGAGGTCTCAGTGGGTGCCTGTGTCGCTCATTAATGAAGAGCGTTTGCATGTCGAGTGATCAAACCAGCGTTTCTGCTAAGATTGGAGCTAGGCTAGCACTGCCAGAACTTACAGCAGGACTAAATATGTGGCGGGAAAGTTTCATAAATGCGCAATTCGTTGCTTCCACAGGACAAGAGCGTTTGGGTTTGTCACACAGACCACTACAAAAATATCCAAGCCATGCAGAAATGCAGACCGAGCGCAAAATAACCACAGCAAATGTTCAGAGTTGTGTCATAGGCTAGACTAAATACAGATATCTGATTTACAAACTGTGTGCCAAGGAGCCAGCGCTGGACTTATAGTCAATAGTATTATCATCGTTAATTCTTGCTATCAGCACACATAAATCAAATGTACTGTAGCCATTTTTAATCTCAGTAGCATCTGTGTTTACCCTGCTATGTTGAGTCAGTGAGTCAGTGAAGTGTCCATAAACTCATGGTCTGTTTAGTAACTACGACGCTAGCATTTTACATGGCAGAGATGGATATTTTTCAGCAAGCAGGGAGACATAAAGATATTAACAATTGTAACAATAATACAAATGTATTAAATGGTTTGGTCTTCAAAAATATATATATATCAAATAACATTCATTAGCCTATATACATTACAGTATTAAAAGGTTGTTAGATCATTCTAATTTAATTTGCTTGTATGACTACTTTGTAAAATAAACCTGTAAAATCTGGTATTCATCCATCTTGATATAAACATTTATTGTATTTTTATTACAATACGGAAACAAGATGGCGCCTTATGAAGCAAAGCAGTCTTGTTAATAAGAGCCAATGCAAATGTGTTTAGAGCTAATTAATTACACTAATCGTTTCCTGTGTGAGAGATGATATGGAGATATGTTGTGTACTGTACTTGTGTGTGTGTGTGTCTGTTTATATGCATGAAGTGTATTTAGTTTCTTCTTTCCAGGTAGGTTCAATGCCAAGCTATCTTTAGCCTGGCACCAGTGAATCAGTACTGATGAGAGAAGGGATCTGAGAGAGGCTGCTGGAGAAATCTCTGGAAACACAAACTTGCATGCTACAGTAGCAGCCAACAACTACAGTCAGCATGAAGAAAAATCATTGCAACATGTAATGTCAGAAATATCTTCAATAGCTTTTAGTACAATGTGCGGCACCACCGTATTTGAATGGGAATCTAGAGCACGCGTGCATTTATATACTATATAGCAAGGTTCGGCAAACTTGGCCCGCCAGCAATGAAATCTGTCCCGCCATGTTATTTTGAAAATCTGATGTTATATTCGACATACGTCGGGATCTAGCCGGGTTCGCAATGTATTTACTAATTAATACACATACTGTAAATATAACATGAAGGGTGTTTAGTAACCACTATCTAGCAAGCTGTTCAATATAGACCAACCATTTATTTATTTAGTCAGTCATGAAATGAAGGTGAGTATTAAATGAGTCAGCACTTTTTAGAGCTGAGATATCTGCCCCATCAATGAGTGATGGTGATGATATGCAGCGTAGACACAGGCCGGGAAAGTTATTATTATGCCGGGTTGCTCCATAATCAGGTTCGGGCTTTAAAATGCTATAAAGGTATGATTTCCGGTCGGGCTCAGACAGAATTGTGTCAAGCTTGGTAAGTCTAATGATTTAGGCCAATTTAAAGCTCTAATGACAAGACATGAAAAGCTCTTCAACAATAGCCTACTATAGAACTAAATGCAGTTCTGATCATTTTGACTGGTAGAAAACCAAAAGAAATCGACCTTACCTATAGTGCCAGGTGGACAAGGCATCTTGGCCCTAAGGCCCTGCCTGGTCTTGGGCCAGGAGATGTCAGCTATCACCACGGGCGGACAGTACTCCACCCGTATATTGGGGAGCTGGGAGGATGGAGCCGATCTCGTCACCACCTCCGGAGCAAACCCATCCTCCCCGACGCGGGGAGGCGCCAGCGCCGGCGGCAGAGGCGTCTTGGAGACGGGGCGCGGCCTCTGAGCCGGCGGAGTCGTCGTGGCCGCGACGGCCCTGGCCACGGTGGTGGTGGTGGTGCCGGCGGCGGCGGTCGTGGCGGTGATGGCGGCCGGGCGCGCGGTGGTCCGTGTGGTGGTGGCGTCCATGAACACCATGACGGACGATGAGGAAGCATCTGGATAGACAACACAGTGAGTGAACTGTTTGAATAAAACACAAAACCTCTGCCTCCGGGTGAGGAATAATTCCTACAACAAGCACGCATGAAAGGCAAAGCGGTGGAGGAAGAAATAAAAAAGAAAGAAAGAAATTTAAACACAATTCAGTTCAAATGTCTTTTCTAGAATTCAATCTCCGGTCATTTGCGTCAGAGAAAAGGGAACATAAAGGAATTTTCACGGCGTTTAAGGGAAACGAATGCACAGCGGGGTTCTATGTCTCTTCCTCTTTTGCCAGTTTAAGTTAGGATAATTCAAAGTGGATCAATTGATGCTGGCAGCTGTGGCTTGGCATTCCCAGTGAGTATATTATACAGTATATATTAAAAACACACTACGCATATAAGAATACATATGCACCCCCACCAGAGAGGTTAACACACACACACACACATATCCAGCTGTGCAGGCTAAACGTAGCTCTTGATGAGGGCCCTGGTGTGCTGGTCAATGGCGGAGCATTATAGCTGCTAGCTATTTCTAGGTATAGGCTGGTGTAAACCGGTACACCCATTCTCTGGGCACACAAGGTACTCCCTGTGGCTACGCTCCGGGAGGCCAAGGCTAAACGGTGCTGTTTACCTGAGCTGTTATGAAAGAGGGCCATCATCACACCCACACAGCAGATATTATTTACCTTCCCACTTCAACACACACACAGCACACACACAGAGATGATATCCACTCAATCATTCATCTAATCTTCCTCTCCAAAATGTCCTTCTATCCCCAGGGTTACTGATTGGAAAACAAGCGGCTGAAATTAATTTAGCAACGGGCATTTTTTTTCCCTCTCCACATTTATGCGTGTGCTAGGCCCCGCCACAAAGGGGCAGAGGGCACACAGAAAGGTCGTGCTTCATAACACGGCAGGAGTGGGAAGTGAGCGCAGCGAGAGTGGCTTTATGGATTAAAAAGTACCCCGCAAGTGCAGGAATCCGTTTATTAATAAATGATTCTCTGGCTTACTGTCGCTGATGCATTTCCTATTGTCTCCACGCCGACGATATACAGTACATCATTAAACGGGTGTGTACGTCGTATTCTCTCATCTGTGCCGTCGATAAAAGGAGGTGCAATTCCATTAGGGTGGATTAATAACAGCATGGCCATTGCTGAATGCAATTTTGACTATGTTAATTCACAGGCGCAATCTAAATGACAAATGGCTAAGATGGGCAGGTAAACAAACGACTGAGATTTCTGATCGGGAGAATTAATCACAATACATTAAGAATGCCAGTCCTATAAACATCCTATATAATTAAAATTTTAATTGAACAAATCTCCAATGTAGACTGTAGGAAAGGAAGAGATTTAACTCACCTAGAACCCCAAACACCACAAACTAGACTATTCCCAGCAAGCTATAGTGATTAAATAGATTGTTGCCAAACATCCACAGACTGATTAAGCATTTGTTTTTGCCTGCTAACAAAAATAAGCTGTTGGCTTTTTTAGGATCTGCAGGTGTGTTGGATACTACTGTGCAGGCACTACATCAACGGAATGAGACCTTAACACCTCATTTAATCACTATTCCAACCATAGGAACACTACAGCTTTTTGCAAACATCTGGTTTTGATAGTGATTCAGACACTGTACATGAACGTGGCCAATAAATATTGTCTATAGCAAAAAAGCACGTTAAAAATTGAGCAGGCACATAGTTGAAGTTCCACATGAGAAGTGATATAATGTGACATTACCACCCATCTTCGGGCTTATGCATACCACGTGAATGCTGTAACATTTCCATCGGGTGGCGGGACATCACCATTAGCATTCTGTAACCACTGTTGGGCATTAGCATCAATCTGTGGCAGCGCTGCACAACGGCGCCTGTAGCTGCGGCATTGGTGCGGAATGAAGATGGAAGAGGGAGAACTATCCTCAAGGACATCACTATTATTATTATTATTTTCATGTACTTATTCATGAGTCAACTAATTTAAATGCGCCCATTTTTACTGCAGGTGGGAGGGGGGTGATGATTATCTTTAGTGAATCTATTGAATCCCACACAAACATTCGGTGAAGGATCATGGCATCGATTTCTATAGGTGACAGGGGAATAAACGTTATAATAGGAGCAGGCTCAAATGTTATAATGCACTCACCCTACTGGGGACAATGGGGGTTAGAGTTCACAGCACCAAATTAGTTGCTGGTAAACAAGGTCTGCCAACTGGCCAATTAGGATAAGCAAAAGTATCGATTCCAAACAGGGTCATTATAACAGCGATGTGTCGTTTTATTTTTAAATTATATAGCAAGCCAAAATGCCAATTAAAGTCAGACTGCACATTGCATAGTGTTTTGTATAATTTATAACCAATCAAACTCTCTGAGGTTTGAAAGATCGAGGGACACTGTCTGCCTTAATTTGAACCTTTCCTATTCAAACTAAAATAAAGTTATCATACCATCTCTACCGCCCTGGGTGATGTGAGGGTAAGAGAAAAAGTGGGCAGGTGGGAAATTGCTGTCACAGCATGAAGAATATTTTAAGTCACTGCTCCCATTTCGGTAGGATACACCAGTTTTAAATCATGTAGTAAAGGCTGCTGTTAACAGCTTTCTTAATAAACAGCACGGTCCACAGTATAAATGCGCATGAGTGAGAAATAAGTGTGAAAGAGAAAGACGTCCTTGAGCAAAGCCAGGCTATTTATTCTTTCAGGCGAGACAGGCCCGGAAAGAACACAGCTAGGGGCCAACAGCCACAGTCGGTAAACACAATCGCCTTGGAGATGCCACAAGGACATTTTGTTTTGCTTGGCCAGTTTCCTCATTCTACCCAAAGGGGCAGTGAAACATCCACCTGAGTTCAAGTGCACCAATGAGGTCAGAAGGACTGTTGGCATTCTGGTGGGGACTCATCTGTGACCTCATGTTTGGAAACATACATTACTACCTTCCACTGTGCACAAGAGCAATGACAAAGCAAAGAGAGAAATAAGAAACCAGCAGAATATGGGAGAAAATCACTACCAATGAAATGTATGGCTGGCTTCTAATCCAATTATTTATTCCCCACAGTGCATTTATACCACTAAATAACTTTATCTCTATGTGATTTATACTGGATAAGAAACAAATAATGCACACATTAATTTATCCTAGTAAGCCTCTTATCTTGGCATGCGCACTTTTCCAGAAAGGTACAACTTAAAGACTGAATAGGCCTAATCAGTTATTCATGTCTGTACATATTTTGAAGAGACTTATGTTTAATTGCTCAATCATGTTCATAATTTCAAAAAAATCTGTATCATCCTCCCAAGCGTCAAAATAGATTTTTAAAAGTGTGTTTATCGTAAATAATATTATTGTATCTGATATACTGGCATTTGTTCTAAGGAGGAGCACTTAAATGTATAATAAGCAATTGTAAGCCAATACACATTTTGTCAAATTCACAAAATATCTTGTTGTGATCTGCTAGCTTTAGTGTGTGCTGAAAAAAAATGTCCGGTACTTCTACACAGACCTGGATATGTAAATAGGAACACAAACACAGTGGTGCAGACAACAACAATATCCTAGCCTTCACAATTAGTTTCCAGTGTGTAGGGCAGAGCATCTGATGTAGCACGCTATGGTGTTGAAGACATGTTTTTGTTCAAATATCAACAAGCTCAAATATCAACAAGTCTTCTCCATAATGAATTACTATACCTTTAATATTTATGAAGCCTCATCCAACTGTGTTCCCATACAGCAGTATGTTACACATTTTGCTTTGAGGATAATACAATGAAGACTTCAAAAATAACTGATCTATCAGTTACAATTACTTTCACAATGCATTCAAGTACATATACGGTGACGTGTATAATGACATCCCATCCCACCAAAAATGCTGCACCTTTCATTCTAAAAATACAGGGGCATATTGTATTCACTCTTAGGCTATTGAAATGGCTACCGACTTAACTTGAACATTGTCTCTATCTAAAGACGCACCACTCAAAAACAAAGGGATTTAACTACACATGGGTCTGTTCCTTTATTTTCCGCAATATTTTTTTCTAACTAATTTCACTCTCTCTCCCCCTCTCTCCCTTAGTGCTGGTGGCTTCCACAGTAGATAAGGCCCATCCACTTGGCTCCAGGAATTACTTATTTCCACAGAGGTATTGTCGGCTCTCAAGAAAGCCGACTGCCGACAGAGCATCAAACGAGGCAGAAAAGGCTTTTGGGGGTAAAACTCGATGAGTTTGTAACAGGAAAGGGACTCCAGAATTCTTAGAACCTAATTACCTCATGATTTAGCTAGCTTGAATACATTAATTGACACCATGTACAGTACTGTAGCACTACTGCAATATACAGTACCAAGCTTTAGTTCAGTCTGCAGCCACACATAGTTACACCAAAATGCAACATTCTGTCCAACTGTGCACAGTAACACCCTCCAAAACACAAAAGTCTTTCCTGTTTGCTAATACAAACTGACTTGCTTAATTATTTTTTACCGTGTGGGCAAGGTTGCGGAAATTTCAGGAAGGGCGTAGGAGCAAGCTGGGCTCTGGGGCACCACAGTCATATGCTGAGTTTTGATTGTGGGTTAGGAGGGGCTCTAGCCTGGTAGAAGTAGTCCGAAATTCACTTAACTAATATGGTCTGGTCACGCTCCATTGATAAGTGTTTGCAGTCTCCTACTGGGCGTAGACCTCTGGTTCATGTTGAAACTATTGGACAGCCTATAACCAATTGCCATTGCTACAACTGTTTTATCGCTTCATCTAGCTCGACCCCCATTTTGAAACACACCCTTGACCTCAACACCATCATACTTAAGACACCGCCCTGTGGACACTGATTGGTCCGACAGCAGGGTGGCTGTGCGAAACCTTATCTGAGTGCAAGGAAGACGATGCTCGCGTCTTAATTTTAAACAAAAAAACTGCGTTGTTTCTCCAACAGTCAAAATAATTCCAGACTGCCCCTTCAAAGGCTGGCAGAACCTCAAGTTAATAACGTACCGCATCCTAAAATAATTGCAACATAGGTCCCACATGGGTAATTTAATAAAGCCTTTTGAGGCAGCTCTAAGCTATAACAGAGTGAATGCATATAGGTGTGAGGTTCTGGCGGGGTGGGGGTGGTAATTTATGCGGCCAGACATCCGGTAATACCTAGATATCATCTGACATGCTGAGGCACATAATGGATGGGAGCCATGCATTGTTTGGCAATTAATTCCTCATTCCGCCCGCTTTCTCCCTGACACTGGAGAGGTCAGCTATGAAGGTCACTAGCAATCCTGATGAGCCTATGAGCTGGGACTGATATGTGCAAAATTAACGAAAACCAGCCCCGAAGAGGCACTTACGGTGCAGAGTGCACAAAGTACATATTGGCACATGTACGCAATACAATTAAGCTAAATGAATACTCTCGTTAACGCAAAAGGATGCATGGAAGCCTGGTGCGCACACACGACACACATCCCTGTCTAAATGTGGATAATGGATTCAACATGCATGTGGAATGGTGCAGCCAGCAATACATCCGTTACAAATGTGAAATGACAAATCTCAAAATAGTCTGTACTAACAGCGCGTTCGCGAACACAACAACAACGAGCTGGAATATGGCGCCCTTTGATGTCACACCTTCCCGTGTGCACTTTTACTCGCAAAACACTGCTAACAACACACACACACACACACACACACCCTTCTTTTCACCCAGTCGTGACGCTACTGATTTTCACGGAGTATTTTTCGCTCTCTCTTTCCCCCCGCCCCCTATGTCTGCCGGTGTCAGGCAAGATGGATGGGGCGCTGGCCTTAATTGAAGGATCGCCTGCCAGCCACTCTCACTACACAGGTGATCTGTGTATGATTTCTGGATCAAGGCAGAGCCACCGAGGCTTGTGATGGATGGCCGGTCAAGGAGGGGGGACGCCAGACCAAATACATGCGACGCATAAATAGGCTCACAATGAATACACGCACGCACAAATGCACACGCACACTGCCTGTAACATAAGCTTACCCGCTCAAATTGGTAACCGTTTAATTCAAATTCCATTACTAACGTCTGTTGCGGTTATTCTTAGTGCTGTACTTAGATGAAGTGAAACCACTAACTGGGAAATACCATATGAATTATACTGTAGCTCTACAAGGCACAATATCTCAATGAAGAATGCAAAATAGATTTAATAAAGCACACAAAAAGTTGTCCGGTTTCAATGCAAAACCAATTTACTAAATCTAAACCTGCCTTACTAACGAAGACCCACTAGAAGGTTTGCCCACACACACACACACAGACACACACTGGGAAATCATTTACTGTTGTAATCCTAAACCTCTGGACCCATTCCTGTCATGTCCGTTGCCCTGGAAATGATTACCCCAATGCACGATGTGCACTGGGCATGTAATAAGTGTGTAGGCAGCAAACAGGCGTGTAGCCTAGATATTCAAGGAACTAGATCGAATGAGGCTGCATGCAGCATCCGGCCGTCCTGCCAACACCGGAGCGGTGTGAACAAGACACTTACTGATTCAAAGCGGCTGAGAGAAGGGGATTAACAATGGCTAACCACTGCTGCATGCTATCGCCATTGTGAACTCGTACAATAGCATGTCAGAGCGGGTCAGCCGATGCCGTAGTACAGTGTGGATGTTACGACAGCCACTCCTAAGTTAGTGGCATCAATGGGAAAAGAACATGCATTATTGTTATGATTGAAGCTGACAGCGTATGGCCCTTATGCAGAGTGGCTGGTGCGCTTCTCTACTCCTCTTCCTACAGCACCAGGGCTGACACGGTTCCCTACCCCTCCCCCTAACAGCCGCCCGCATCGGTGTGGGTAGTTTTCAAAACGTCGGCTTGTTGCCGGGGCAACAGGCCGATTGTACCTTTAAATGAGAGTTAGGGGTGTTAAGTGCACTCGGCCCCTCTGCCAGTGCTAGGTTTACTGCTTAGCCACTCTTAATCAATTTAGCATAGCACTTCCAGCCGAGGCAGAAACGGGCCAGAGAGCCCAAAAACATGCCAACACCGGCATGAAGGTTGTGGCTGCCGTTGCCTGAGGCTTTCCCAAGGCCCAGCGGAGCTGGCACGACGCCCCGGCCAGATGGCAACATGTGGCCACATCAGAGAGTTAAGGGGTGCCTACGACACCGGTGCTGCCGTGGCCTGGCTCGGTCCAAAGCAGATCGCACGAGGGGACAAAAGAGCAGCATAAGTCCCCCCCATCCCCCAATGTTGGCCAGACCAGAGATCAGAGGTGGCCGCCTCGGCTGCCCAACAAGTCACTGTAAGGTGAAGGAGAGGGGACTAACAGCGTGCAGCTTTCAAATGACTAGCTGGTCCACTGCCGTCAACTGAGAGAGCATTTACTGGCATTGCGTGGAAGTGGGCGTGGCCTGTACCGCTATGGCCAGACAACGTGCTAAAAACAGAAGCGGTCTCGTGCACGACGCAAGCACGTGACCTTGTCCAGACACAGTGTATGGATTAGCATTCGAATATAACTTAGAAGCAAATTTAGCTTCTAGCCTTCTGTTCCATGTCTGTCACAGGCTGAACATGTATCACGTGCTACAGCAAAACGGAGTTAGTTTTGGCACTGTTATATTTACAGATTATGGAAGTCCTTAAATGGCACCCATAACATAATTTAACAAATGTGGACTGAGTGAGTTTAGAAAATGTGATCTTAGCAAAGTGTGCAGATAATTTTGCTAAAATAATTTCCTCTCAAACTAAAAAATAAATAAATAAATAAATAAAAATAATAATAATAAATATATATATGTCACTGTGTGCTGCTGTACTGTAACTACTGGGTGTGGTGGCTCCTGAAGCCAGCTCCATTATGGGATGGGATACCTGTTAGACTATTAGAGCGCAAGGGTCCTATTCTCCTCTTACTGACTCCATGAGAGAATACCTTTGACCGCCTGTAGGCCAAGTCATACTGTAGTTTCTTTGATCAAACAATGCAATGCTTGCTGTGTCTCCAACCTCAGTATGCAATGTACTGGACTGAGAAACGCGTATCTCAATAACTTTTATATAATAATTTTCTAATACTTGCTAAAAGCTTAAAAAGGGTTTTAGTATCATCTATAAACTGTGCTGTAGTTATGAAGAGAAGGACCTTCAAAATAGACAACATAAAAGCATATTTTTTTGTTTCCTTTGCTCAAATGGTTTTCCCCTCATTTATTTCCTTCTCCTCTTTGTGATTTTAAACAAGAGCACAGAGAAATGTGTGTCCCACTTGCCCCTCAATTTTCTGCATTGAAATGTGTTCATGTACTGTACATAATACAGAAAATGCAGCTCAGAAAGCTCTAATTGTGATGGTCTATGAGTGATACTTTGTTTCTAAACCCTCAATTCAATTACACTCACTTTGATTAGCAGTAACAGTTCAGCATATTTGGCATCAAATAGTATCTGACACTATCAAAATGCTCCAGGATCAAAGCATTAAAAAAAGAAGAAAAGCATCCTCAAATTGGCATTCTAATATAAGGTACACCATACATATTAAACTTTGAAATAATGACATCTTGAACACTGTGTACAATATATCACAAAACAACTTAGCAAAAGAGAAATTCAAACGATGTATAACCAGACATGACATGAATCCCAGTGGTGCCTCCTCATATCTGCGCTACAGGATACCTAATCATCCAACCATTCTGTTATTGGACCTCTCCGGATTCCATTTCCCCTTTCCCCACCAAGCCCTGCCTAATGCCCTGTAGCATGTGCTATGCCTGGTACTGCATGCAGCTCAGTGCCCCAGCTGTGTGTTCGGGCACAGCTCTCTTGCTCCATTGCCCAGATGCCATGCCCCGTTGGCAGGGGAGATCACGCGTGGCAATTGGGATGGGGGGTTCGCAGGAGAATCACAGGTGGTGCAGAGCTTGTGTTACACAGCACCAACACCACCCTATGATCACGACACTCATTATGAGAGCATAACTTAATGACAGCAGCGCCGAGACACGTTTCCAGTTGCTATTCTCACACGTTTGCAGATGAACAAGCTAAACGTGTCAGTGAGCAGATGACGGCAGGGTAACGCACAGCTCGTCAACCCTTACATTGTAAGGAGGTCCGCTACTCACTAAAAGGATTACGTTTGTGTGCCATTTCCAGTGCATGAAGGCAGCCTGACACCACATAAGATTTGTCTGAAAATTACCTCCTCATGGTTACAATACAATACATTCCCTTGGCCTATACCAACCAGAATTAATAGTATTATGTGTAACCCTGTGTCTATTCAGAAAACATTTTAAGCAATGGTATTGTGAAGAAAGGCTTGGTTTAGGATATCTAAAACAAAAACAAAAAAGTAATTTAAAATGCCAAGCAGCAGGTGAGAACAGTGGAAAGACAACGGTGGGACTTCACAGACAAGAAACTTGTGACAATTCTGACGAGTTCCGTTGATGATACAGAAAAGAATTACTGTACCCTGCTGTGTCAAAACAGTTTCCCTTTTTTCAGGTTTCAAAATCAGAATAAGAAACACATTGGAAAATTTGGACTTTTCAAAGGACTTATGGGAAGTTTACTGTGAGCACTGCCATGTCTTTCTTCTTTGTAAACATGATAGATGAGAAAATATTATTTTGGGGCCAAAATGAAAACAATTGCCTATTTGCTGATTTTTTTTCCCTTGTGTAAAGACTAAATATTAATAAACTGAATATTAAATACAGCGTAAACAATTGTCTTGAAGACAATTGTTCACAACTGTGTGGACATATTTTTAATTTATTTAAGACAGACATAGATCACCGTGAACTGTATATATTTTGTTTCGGCTAATTATGTTCCATCCTCCCCAGAACAAAAAATAAAAAACTAAAACTAACAAAAAAATATAAACTGTTCTCATCCAACACATATGACAACAATATGGTGTTAGGAACAGATTTTTTTTACTTTCACTTTCAATTCCAATAGTGTGATTAATTAAAGAACAAGAAGGTGGCACACTGAACATAATTCCACGTACATAATTATCACCAGCCTACACACTCTGTGTGCTGAATATCAGCTTCAAGATACTTGTCTTTTTGTCTTGCCATTGTCTTGTTCTCACAGTTAAAAATTATGCATTCTACACGTGAACTCTTTACAACATGGATATATCAACTGCCTGAAATCAATCAACATCACTTTTTATCTTACAAGTAATAACTACAAATGTCACATCTCGCTGATGTTCCAAGATTTTGCAGTGTGACATTCAGCAGTAATCTCATTCAGGATGCAAAGAACTTTCTTAGAAATATCCAGAGACATATAAGGCACATCAAATGGCATCACAACGGTAATACAAAGCGGTCATTAACGTTGTAGGGATGCAGTTCACCAGCCCTTCTCAACTCATTTCAAAGGAATGATGGTCTTAATCCCTACCGGTTGATCTGTACGATTTATGCCGAACTTAATTAGATGAAAACATTTAAAAAACACCTGAAGATGAAGAAATAAAGAAATGGTCTTACCTAGCCGGTTGTCCAGTGCGCCAAAGTCCAGTGTGTACTTGACCACATGGTAATTGTTCCAAACATACAGCAGGTTGTCCCTGGGATTGTAATCCACAGCCGCAATGTACTGGTAGGAGTTGGGGAAGGGGATGTCCAGGAAGCCATCCTTGCTGAGCTCCGTGTTGTAGATGTAGTCCACCTTGTTTCCCGTGGCTTCATTGTCGTCGTCCTCGTACACAGACTTCACCACGTAGAGGATCCCGCAGATCATGAAGGCGTTGGAGGCCGAGCGCTTGTCGTACGCTGTGTCCCAGGTGCCCTCCACGCGCAGCGTGTACGGATTCAGCTGGCTGATGACGATCTTGCCGTTGTTCTGCTCCGTGGCGTAGATCACCCACAGGCCGTTCTCATCCACCGCCAGGTCGATGTCCGACTTGCCGCCCCAGCGGTACGGTGAGGTGTCGTGGTAGTTGGCGTTGGCGATGATGGCCTCGCCGCTCTTGATGCGCGTGCGTAAGTCGAACTTGACGATGTTGCGCGTGCGCTCCTTGTTGAAGAAGAGCGCGCCATCGTAGACCACGAATCCCGTGCCGTCCACGCGGTGAGGCAGCTTGTAGGTGGTGGTGGGCCGGCCGGCCACAAAGTCTTCCTTGGAGGTGTACTCGGTCAGGGTGTCGGTACGGTACGGTGTCCAGGGCATGTAGTAGATCTTGTCCGAGGCTTGGAGAGGGTCTTTGCACCATGCACCGGACTGGTGGTCCGACTCAAAGAGGTGTTCGCTCTGGTACACCCCTCGCAAAAGCCCTGGACACAGGAATACTGAGGAGCCAAAAGAAGGGAAAGACAAAGCAGAGAGTTACTTTGGGATGTAGCAGGAAAGGAAAACATGACAGCCGAAGGTTTTACTTCACGGTGAAAGGTCAATGCGTCAAAACACTTTTACGCCTGGCTTCGCCTGGTTAGATTCACTATTTGTTTGGATCAAATGGATGACTTTCTAACAAATATTTATCATAACATCAACAGAATGCATTTTCATACTTTCTTCTATGAAAATGAAGTGGAAAATGGTCATGCACACCCATATCTTTAATAGTTCTATCTGCTTGGTCATTTTTATTTCCCATTTCATTTATTATGTTCAGTTATTGAACAAATTATATAGCACTAAGCACATCTTTTACAGTGTGATTGAACAATACATTTATATTGCGATTTGCGAAGTCTGGAGAAACTATGCTAGGATAAAATGTCTCATTTATGACACTATTTACTGTAGAAAGGAGCTCTTAGAAGCTATTCATATTTGCCACCAAGACTGTTTGGGCAAATTCACAAAAATAGCTTACTTACATGAACACACAATTTCAGTTCTCTTCATTTCCCCTCTCTCCTCATCGGAGAACCTATTACCTCACCCAGTACAATTATAGTAGTCTTCCTCACACTAATCAATGTGTCAAGAAATTACAAGGTCTCATCTTTGTGTTTTATCAATTCACTCACTTCCAATCACCCTTGTCCGTGCTGTCAAGAAATAGTATGCAATAAAGATGTTACACAAAGCCAATAATGAAATATTTTGATGAAAAGCAACGTTGTAATTATTGGCAGATGCATTCTGTCAGGGACAAACTGGGAAAGTAATTATATAATTCATGAAATGATACGAGTTGCTTTTCGACTATTTCAACCGAAGGCATCTTTGGTCTGTGCTGCGATTCATAGTAGCCCTGCACTGTAAACATATTACACCTCAGCAAGGTTGTACTCAAAACTGATAAAGGCCATGGTGACACAGATCGATACAGTAGCTGCAGCCTGTGCCAAAGGTGATTTTATTTACATTTATTTCCGTGCAGGGTTTATGTTGCATTCTCCAGTTTCAGAGTACAACTGCATAAAAAAAAAGCCTTAACCAATATATATGTTTTAATTGAATAGAAGTTTATAGATTTTCTTTATCCATGCAGAATTATGGAGCCTTTCGTGTGGGGTTTGTATTGAATAGAAAAACAGGCAAAGTACAATAACTAATAACAGCAGTTAGCACTTCCAGTGTTATATTAACACATCTACTGTGAAATATGCAGCTAAGATTGCAAAAATCCTTCATTAACAATGGCAAATTCCTTCACGGAAGGAAGGCTGGATAGAGAGATCCCGGCCAAGAGCTTGAGCGCTGTTTATACTTTGAGGCAGGGAGCGAAGATAAAGGATTGAGATAGCTCCCCCTGATTTCGCCTGAGTTATAGCTTGGGCCCTGAGTATATCAGCAATAACAAAAACACAGAGCGGTGTTGTGGTGGCTCCGTTCGGTTCCAGCGGCCAGGAGCTTGACGCGCCACTGACAGCTTCTATCCGGAGATCTGTCTCCAGGTGAAAGGCGTGCGTTCGCGGCAAGGACGAGGGGGCGCTGGAGAAGGCAGGGGGCCCTCCTTTACCCTGTAATCTACCAAGATTAAACATGCCGTCTTCTTCCTGCGGGCGAGAAAATGCGGCGAGGGGGAGTGTGTTCTGTCTAAATCACGCCTCTGCACGTACCTCAGCAGCTGTGCTACTAAATGCCAAGAGGGCCTCTTTACTGTATATGGTTTGAATACATATACATACAAATATATAAATAATAGCATTATGGTTCCAGCAGGAATAATTTTTTCCTGCACAGTGCAGTGTCCTCAAAGGACATTGTGATATATGCTTTTAATAACAGTTATTTATAGTGATTTATTTAAATATTTATATGTGGATTTCTTAAGGAAAAAATATTCATGACTTTCATGTGAAATTATTTCCTTTACTTCAATTTATTCCATTACAATCATGTGCATAATATGTTGTTTATGTAATGTATTAACCATCTACTTGTTGTCCCACAGGCTTGGGTGATAGTACCGTAATCAATCCTTTCCATATGATATTTATTGTGCAGTTCTTTACATAGCGCCTTATTTCTAAATTATAATCCAATTCCTTAAGCGTTGGGTGACAAACTGTTCTCGGTTGACACAGATGTGGCCCATCTGCATTACACAGGGCTGCCGTGGTATGAATATGGCATCTATGATCTTTCTCTAATATTGACCCTTCTAGCCCCCCCTTCCCGGGGGGTTATAGCCATCATCATGTTAGAGCCATAATCTAAAATGCTGACAGCTTATTGGACAAGCCATCGATCGCCCTGTGCACCTCTCCTTGAATATTATGCAGCTGATAATGCTTGCCACAGAATCGTTTTCTACTTTTGTGGATAAATAATAATGTTTCCACCTTATAAATGTCAGCTAGGTTGTTAATGGTGATGAAAATAACAGCAAAATGAAGCAGAATTGCATGATGACAGCAATTATTAGATCTGTGTTCTGATTGGATGTTGGCAGCATTGTCGTTCTAATTGAGCCCGTGCAACAGTCAAACTGACGCACGGACAAATGATAAAGACGCGACTAAAATGTTCAAATGAACTAAGGGCAGTTTGATCAATATAGTTCCACATTGCCATCTCTTACTTTCAGCAGCACTTTAACCATGTTATTTCCCCATGAAGGTCATGTTGAATTACTTAAAAGCACACCAAAAAAAAAATAAAAAAAAAAAATATGGCAGACACTTGGATACCCAGACACCAAGAAGAAAAGCATGTGCCCCAAAACCCATGTGACGGTAAGTAGTTGGCATTTAGTTACCTTTTTGCTCCACTTCTAAATTGTGGCATGAGGGGGAGAGAAAGAAAGAGAAATAAACAACTGGTTAATAATGTGATAATTGGAAAAATAGTAGTGTCTCTATTTTGCTACACATTTATAAAGCTAACAGTGCAACAACATTGCAAGAAGGAAGGTGCCGAGGTTACTACGTCCAATATTCAATACTGAGCTTTCAGAAAATAGGAAGAGCGCAGCTGCTTGCATGAGCCTGTAGAGAGAAAAGAGATTAGTCGAAATCAGAAGTTATGTTAGTCTTAAACAGTAGTAGCAACTGTAAGACGGCAGAGCAGGAGGGACAAATACAGTACAGGTCAACGTCATAGAGCGACCCATGAAATAAAGCCATACACATACATTACATAAGGGTAATGATCAGACATTTTAGTATAGGCCTATCGCCTTTCACCGACTGCAGGTGGAAGGCATCACTCTGTCAGTTGGTGTAAAATGCATTGTGTGGACATAAGTTCATTTCACAGCATTGTGCTGGACCGTCCATCGGGCGGTGGGGTTTAGAGGCAGGACAAGCATCCAACCAGAAGTGCCTGCTCCCGACTCTTCCCTCCTCCTGTAATCCTGCCTCTAATAAGAGAGGCTTAACCCCTGTTACTAGAGCTTACAAGGGCCAAGCGACAGACAGACTGAGTTATATAGACAGACTGAGTTGTGTGTGTGTGTGTGTGCGTGCGTGCGTGTGCGTACACCAGGTTTTAGGGTGAGCAGCAAACGTTGAAAGATGGGAAGGCTATGAGAACAAGAGAGCAATATTAAGCTGAACCCGAATGTGGAAATGGAGGCATTGACAAAGAGAGAGATAGAGGTATCTGTTAGCGTAGAGAACGTCAAGTGAGATACATTGGCATAGCTGAGGGGCCTTCAACAGCTGTGTAGTATACATACATACAGTACAGTACATACATACATGCATATACATACACGCACACGCATATGTACACTAGTGATGCACGGGTCATGGTTTTTTACAACCTGCACCCACCCGACCCGCAAACAAACTTGTTCATCAACCACCCGAACCCTACCCGACCCGCAAACTGCCAAATTGTGCCTGTTTAGCAATGAGAGCCACCATGCGAGAATGTCCATGGAGACAGGTAGACTACGGACTTGCTAAATGCCCATTTAATTTTTTTGGTTAGCAATGCTACACTAGCATAATGCTTACGTAGGCCTAACCAACTTCATAGTTCCGTATGGCTAATGCAGAATCGGTTAACGACAGCCAGGGCATGAGAGGATCTGCACCGCCACGAGTGCATGTGCATAATGTGGGTGTTTTACCTGCGTGCGTGCGTGCGTGTTTGAGAGAGCGAGGATCGACGAATCCCATACTATGGGGGGCCGTGTAGGCCATAATTCAAACTCACCTCTCATACATACCATTGAAAACATCTTACCTCTCACAAACACT
>JAODUK010058571.1:0-18054 GCA_027564635.1 Typhlichthys eigenmanni
TGTAATGCAGAGAGAGATCCTTGGTGAGGTATGTAATGCAGAGAGAGATCCTTGGTGAGGTATGTAATGCAGAGAGAGATCCTTGGTGAGGTATGTAATGCAGAGAGATCCTGGGTGAGGTATGTAATACAGAGAGAGACGCCAAGTTTGGAACAGGGTCTTTACAACAGCATTTTCTGAGTCTTGTAAAGATCTTCTAAAACATTAGTGTCCTGTAGATGCTGGAGGTTATTCTGGTTCCTTTTGTGTCTGTATCCAAGTACTGTGTGTGCTGCTGTTTTATAAATGAACTTTATAGTATGTGAATTATGAATTACTCCCTTTAGTAAAAGTAAATGAAAGACAGAATGTCTGACTGCCTTCCTTCTTAAAAGGCATTTCTGAATATTAGTGTACTTGAAAACCAAACTGAGCTAGTGAATCTCCAGTTGTTATATAGTGTTCATGTGTCTCCTTTTTCAAACTGAGTTGTTTGTATGTATAGATGGATGTTAGGCTGTAAGACTGTATGTGCTTCTCTCTGCAGTCCCTCAAGATGCTGGACGATGAAGAAACAACCGACAATGATCTTAGAACCAAGTTCAACCAGCGCTGGAACAGAACCCCCTCTGGGGACCTGTACAAGCCCCTGCGTGCAGGTAACGCATGGCAAATGTATTAATTAATATTAAAACCTGCATGATGTGCTTTTTACTTTTTGCGCAGTAGGTACACACACACACACACACACACACACACACCTACCTGTTGCATTGCATTCCTAAAGCGGTGTAATAAAAAAACACATTTCACAAATTAAAGCATGTCTCTCTCAGTTAGATGTTGAGTCTGTTTAACTATAAATGTTAACAACTTTAGATACTTCAGTTAATTTTAGGAAACCATTCGCATCAAATTAGGATAATTTAATTAAAATAATTCTGATTTCCCAGCATCGTAAAGAAGAGAGATTAGGAAAAATTGAGTTTGAAGCCATAAAGTCAGAATGTGTCCATTCCTCTTTTTATTTATATTAAATCAAAGGGTCCACCACTCAAAATAATCAAAATTGTTTTGTTTTTAGTCAAATGTATGAATATGGTCCCAAAGTCCATCACTGTCCTCTAACTGTTTGAAGTCTAAACTTTAACAATATTGTCTCTTATTTTTTTCGTCTTTGCATTGTTTTTGGGAATGCTTGTTTTTGTTAGCTAGCTACAAAATCTAATTGTTAGTCGGCCTACGCTTCTCCTTCCTGTAGCCTATGGCAGGCTAATTGACAGGCTATGTGCCGTGTACTTCAATAGCTAACAAGCAAAAGTGAACAACAAATGCTGTCTTCTCTAGAGAACTACACATCGACTAGTTCCATAGCCTCATTTTAATACAAATATTACTCATACTGGTTTAAATAATCAGTTTGACAATATTAACCAGCTTTGCTCAGCAAGAGTTTTGTGTGAAAGGAATTAAAAGCATGTCTCATATAGACACCGGCCCTAAATATGGGATGGTTGAGTTCAGTGATACGGTATGTACATAAAAAGTTATGTGTCGTTTGTTTTTCTGCTTTTCTCCTCCTTTCCTTCAACGTGTTTATCTCCCAACCCTCCCTGGTCCGCTTCCCCTCCCGGCGTACAGAGGGCGCTAACTTCCGCAGCGTGCTGGACAAGGCGGTGCAGGCGGACCAGGTGGTGCGCGAGCGCTACAACACCCACTGCGACATGATCGCCCTGCTGTGTAAGCCGGAGAACGAGCTCATCGCCGCCATCCCCTCCGCCAATCCTACCAAGACCTTGCAGGGCAGCGAGGTCAGACATGCGCACGTTGAAAATTAAAATCAATGTATTGCCTTTGCTGGAATATGGGCCATAGTACACGCTCTCCACTGTTTCTTTCTTCTCAAGGTTATGTAAATCTATATTTTACATTGATATATTTCCACCCTCAGCTATTCTCTGCCTGCTGTGAGCAGCATGTGTGATACCGCGTATTGAAATGAATTGCCTGCGTGCGGCGCGGCGCACTCTGACCTCTCTGCGTGTCGTTCTCCGTCCTGCCACCAGGTGGTGAACGTGCTGCGCTCTCAGCTGGCCCAGCTGGACGAGGTGAGGAAGGAGAGGGATGGCCTGGAGGCGGAGGTCAAGGCCGTGACCTTCGACATGACCACCTGCTTCCTGACGGCGCTGTCCCAGGACGGAGCCATCAACGAGGAACAGCTGTCACTCGCCCAGCTCGACCAGTTGTACGGCGCGTACAACCAGAGGGTGCAGACCAGCCTCCGGAGACAAGAGGAGCTGCTGGGACAAGTGCAGGTACGTGTGCGCGCACGCACACTTACTAATGACAGCACGTCTGTAGTGTGTGTGTTGTAGATCTGAATGTGTTGTTTTTCTTCAAACGTAGTACAACTGTGTTTTTATTCATTATTAATTGGTAATTATATTTATTTTAAATGTATGTTTTTATTTGATCTCCCTCACCCCATGCCTTAAACCATTAGTTGTCAGTTATGAACCATGTATTTAACTGCATTGCATAGCATTTGTGTGTGTGTGTGTGTATACATATAAGCTCTCACACCCATGTGCATCATGAGCCCAGTGTAGTCTCATCCTGCTTGTCTTTTTCCAGACGTCCCACCAGGAGTTCAGCAGCCTGAAGCAGTCCAACACGGAGGCCAACAACAGAGAAGAGGTCCTGAAGAAGCTGGCTTCAGCTCACGACAGCTACGTGGAGATCAGCAAAAACCTGCACGAGGGCACCAAGGTAGAGGCACACCTCAGTGTGGAACTACAGCTGCGCGGGAGGGGGGGATTTGAATGAATCATTTGCATCTGTCCCGTTTTGTAGTTCTACAACGACCTGACGGAGATCCTGCTGAAGTTCCAGAACAAGTGCAGCGACATCGTCTTTGCACGCAAGACCGAGCGGGATGAACTGCTAAAGTATGTACCTGTTGTTGCTGTAAGCCGATTATTCCCAAATCAGTTATAAACGGCATTGTTACGTTGTCAAGTTATTGTAAGACGGTAACTAATTAAGCAATTGAGGAATATTAACCATGGTAACGAAAACATGTTTTCTATGAGAGACATTTGTTTTTGGTTTTTGGCATAAGGTAAAGCCAGAGCCATGGAAATAACAGAGTTACGCTGACAAATGTATAGTGTACCTTTAGTATTTAGGCTAACTTCTGGGAACTATTTTGAGACTCTATTGCTGTGAAAAAAACAGTCCATTGGAGTGAACGGAGATGGCACAACTCTGTTATATCCATGGCTCTGGGAAAAGCCATGTTGTAAGATGCATGGTATAACTATGTTTAACATTTCTTATATATTATAGTATGTCTATTATGGTTTTACAAATATTGAAAGCCATGGTCCAATTAGTAGTGATTTTGTAGCCTGTTGTTTCAAGTAAGGGTTGGGTTAAAGGAACGCTTGATACAATACCAATATGTCTATGCTGTCAATGTGTTTCTTCGCTTGGAATACGCATTGTACACACTCTTCCCCTCTACAGGAATTTAGCTGCAACATGATACAATACAATATGATACAATAGACACACATACACACACCGCCCTCAAGCCCTCATTAGCATTCAAGCATCAGAAGTTACAGGCAATACAAATTGAACATCAGTAGAAATCCCTTTTTAACAACACGCTGTGGTGTTGCATTTGTTGTATTCTCAATGGAGGCAGATAAGCAATAAGGCTAGATGAGGCGGAGTGTATTCACAGCAATCTAGCTAGCTCTGCAAGGTAATTCTCTCTCTCTCTGGAGCACCAGTGCTGGTATGTACAGTATGTCAGTGTGGTGATGATAATGGTGGTGGTGGTGTCATGTCACCAGGGACCTACAGCAGAGCATCGCCCGGGAGCCCAGCGCCCCGTCCTTCAACGTCCCCGCCTACCAGAGCAACCCCACTCCCACCGCAGGAGGCCCCACCCCCGCGCCCAGGACCGTGTTTGTGAGTGGCCAGTCAGAAGCAGGGTTGTTCGGGGGGTTTGGGGGGGGGGAGAGAAGCAATGACAACCTTTTACAGAGTTCACACTGGTCATTTTTGGAATATCATGGAATTTTAAGAAGTCTGTTCCAGACATGGAAAGTCAGGGAGCTGTATCCCTATTATTTTATTTTAATTGAGGAGTCTCAGGGTGTTTTATTTACAGCATGTGTATATATATTTTAGTTGTCATTCATCAAAATGATTAGGTCTCATCAAATGAAAACACGGTGGCGTGGCTAACGTGAATATGTGCCATTTTGTCAGTGAGCCACATGTATGAAGTTACTGAATGTTTATCTGGGTAGTACTTTTGAGAAATGTCACACTTATTTTCAGGTTGTTTATCGTTGCGGTGTCGTCTGTCCCTATTACACAGACATCGTGTTCTGGTGGCCTGTTTTTCTGTTCAATATAGGTCATGGAAATTCACTTTCTATTTTATGTATGTATGTATTTATTAATTTTTTGCCGTAGAAAATCAGGACACTCAGGCAGTGTTGCATTTGATTTAGAGTGGGAACCCTGCTCTTCCAGTGTATCCTCCTCCTGTACACCTGTTGACTCCTCCCCTCCCCTCCTCTCCTCCCCTCCCCCTGCAGACCCAACCCCAGACCCAACCCCAGACCCTGCCTCAGCAGCAGCCCCAAGCCAAGGCCCCACCCCCGGCCAGACCCCCTCCCCCTACCTTCACTCCCCAGGCTGCCCCCGCCGCCGCTCCCAGCAACCCACAGCAGAACCCCCCTCCGGTCGCCCCGCCCACACAGGCCCAGGGGCCGCCGTACCCCACCTACCAGGGTTACCCTGGGTGAGTAAACATGCACACCCTCCCCCATGGATGCACTACACTTTTACATGGCATGTATGTTGACATACACCATACATGTATACTATAGTACTGTTTGTGTATATGTGTGTATATACACATACATCATACATGTATACTATATTAGCGGTTTCCAAACTGTGGGTCACTGAGTAGGTGTGAGTGGGTCACGAAAATCATTGAATGAATGAAAAATATCAATGAAAGGCTTTACTATCGTGTTGTTCCACTCATTGGTCGTGAGTAAGGTTGTGACAAGATAGCCTACTTGTTCCTGATTGGATGACATCCTATTTAGGCGTATGCACACCATATATTCTGGAACGCTCTGCTCAAAAACATTTGGTGCGCACACACAGGTCTAGCATTAGCTAAAATAGATTTAACTAAATGTTTGTGGTAAGATGCAAACGAATTGCCCTCCTTGGGATTAATAATGTTTTCTGAATCTGAATAACTGTTACCTGACACTGACCTCAGTCTGTGTGTCTGTGTGTGTGTGTTTGTAGGTACTACCAGATGCCTGTTGGCTACAATCCCTATGCTTACGGCCAGTATAACTACATGCCCTATCAGGCGGTCCCTGGACAGGGGAGCTACCCTGGAGCCCCCCCCGCTGGACAGCCCTACCCCGGTTACCCCCAGCAACCCCCCCAGCAACCCCCACAACAGCAGCCCTACTATCCCCAGCAATAACTGTCTGCATCTCTCTCTCTCTCTCTCTCTCTCTGTCTCTGTCTCTGTCTGTCTGTGTGTCCTCTTAACTCTGGAAAAGACGTAATAGCATTTCCTCCCCCCAGCAATAACTATCACTTCCATCCATCATTCTTCCTCTGCTCTGTCCCGCTGTCATCACCCTTTCCTCTCTTTGAAACAGCAGCCCTATCGACCCAAAGTGGGTGGTGGCCTCAAAGATGGTTTGCACTTCAGTTATCCAAACCTCCGCTCTTCTTTTTCTAGTTTCTGAAATGCGTCGGCCATCTTTCATCTCGCCTAAGCACTCCTCCTTGCCTCTCTTTTTCTGTTCTTTTGCACATTTGCTAAGACAGACTTCACTTAAGCCAGATGTACGATGTTGTTTTTTTGTTTTGTTTGTTTAGTTTTAATATGTTTTGTGTGTACTTTTCCTTTACTAATTGTGTTGTTAATCCTTTTAATTTAAGTTCTAACCGATTTTCTGACTTGTTTTGACTGCTGTACGATACTGGAAGACCCCCCCCCCCCAGGATATTCTGGGATAATGGCAGCCCTAACAAGGTGCGGCCTGTAGGCATGTTTTATGATGCGGGAGTGTGTGTGTGGCCGCTAACCTGACAGGCTCACACACAAGCAACCCGCTTGGCGCTTCTAGATCGACTATATTCTTATTTTTGTAATGTTTCTTCGACACTGTATAAACCTTTAATGAAATCGGTAGGTAGGTTTTCTAATGTTAGACGACTGTTGAAAGATATCTTGCACCCAGGGAATGTTGGTATGTTTCTGTTTTACAATCACAGGCTGTACACAGCTATAGAAGTGGGAGAAATTGTTCTAAGATAAATATATATATATATATATACCTATAAATAAGACTGTTTGTGTTTAACCAAGACACTCTGTGTGCTGCACTCATGCTCTTTGTGTTTTTTGTTTCTCATTTCTAATGTGATTAAAAAGGAAAAAATACCTCTCTGCATATCATACTGTACATGTCTTTGTTCATTTGTGTTTGTCTGTCTAGATCAGATCCTTGTGGTTATGTGTAAACCGTCCAGAAGGGGTCACTCGTGTAGCTCGCAGAGCCAGCGGCAATTAACTTTTTTTATTTTTTTAACTGGAGGCCTTTGCAGTATTCAACCAGCTAGCACTCTTAAACCAATCGGATGCGGTTTGACCTAACGGGTGTCAGAGGGGGCAGATCCGTTTAGATGACATGCAAATTATGTTCCGACGAGGTCGTGATCTCATCCAATCATATTTCCTTGTCGGTGATATCTCCACAGACGGATCTCATCCCCAGATATTTATTCATTGTCAGGAGACACTAATGATTTCACATCTCTGTGTGTGTGTGTGTGTGTGTGTGTGTGTGAGTGAGTGTTGGAGAGAGGGGGAGGGAGAGAGAGAGAGAGATGCCGGGAGGCAGATGGCAGCGCAGTGTGATGTCTGGAGGATGCATGGCGACGTTGGCAGAGAAATGCTGGTACCCCTCCCCGCCTGCATCCATCACTCCCCTCTCTCCCCCAATCCCCCCTCTCACCCCCCATTTTCCTCTCGCTGCCTCATCTGTCTTCTCTACCTCCAATCCATCCCTTCAACTTTCACCGCCATGCTACATGTGGATGTATGTGCACCACGTCGAGTTCCCTTTTAGTGCACTCTCGCCACGGCTTTGCATTGTCTTCCCCTCATGCTTTTCTATTGTTCCTAACCTTCCCCGTGGCTACCACCCACTGCCTTCTCTCTCTCTCTCTCTCTCGCCCTGCCCCCCCCCCCCCCCCCCTTGCGTCTGTTTCTGCAGTCCGGAGCCACAAACCGTTGGCTGTGAGCTGTCGTGGCTGTTCAGCATCTCTTGGCTCATAAATGTCTCATAAGATCACGCCAGTCTCCAGTGTGTTGGGAGAGTTTGGAGGGGGAAGAAGGGAAGAGGAAAAAAGTTACACACTTTTTAATTAGATCTTACAGCTCCCGTCTCCCGTCGGAGGCGACGCCTAGAACAAACACAGCCGACTCTACCTTCCTATCTTAATTCTCTCTCTCTCTTTTTCTCTCTCCTTCTCTTTCTGCCTGCCTGCATAACGGCGCTGTCAAAGCCAATTGGACTGCTGTTTGTGTTTATCAAAGGTGTCCGCGATGTCGTGGGCCCTTAATTTTAACAAGACGCATTTGCACCCGAGGAGTGTCACATTTTAATTGGTCTGAAATGGAACAAAGGCGTTTTAACGTAGTGGTGTAGCCGCAGATATTAATTACCTGCAAAATAATGGCTCGATTCAGCGTTGTGCCATATTGCGGCTCATGCTGTTACACTCCCCCACTTAGCCCAACCTGTTTACTTTCTCCTTTTCAGTCTGTTATGTGGCCCTATATCAGCAAATGCTTCTTTATTTATTTTTTAAAATCAAAATAATTAATTGTGATAATTAACCACGTAGGCTAACTACAATGCTATGGTTTGTTGTATACAAAACCTGCTGAGTTTAAAAAAAACAACAAAAAGCAAAGCCATACATCGTCGTAATTGATCATAAGGAAGCATTGCATCAACGCAATTCAATGTTTCACTCGCTTCAACGTTAATCCAGAGCGTCATCGCTGACGCAGATGCGGAATAGGATAAATGTTTGTTTATAAAACACAACTTTTGTGAGACACTGACCTCCCTGCATGTATGTGCGGTGTGGCCTCACCGCCTTTCATTTATTAGAGAGCTGCTCAAAATAGCTCTGATTGACAAGGTATAGAGACGCAGTTACTATAACAAGAGGCTCTCATTGCCCCCGCCCCCCTCTCTCTCTCCCTCTCTCCCTCCCACCTATTCAGGTTGCTATTTCTTTCCCTGGCGCTCTTAACCCCCCCTCGCCCTTCCTCCCTGTATGTGTAGGTGGAAAGCAGAAAGAGATTATGAACAGGGAACCTGACTGCAGTATTCCTTCACGGTGAAATGTTTGTGTTGCCAGATAGCCAGCGTGGGGGGCCTTGCTGTAGCTGTTGAATTGTACCCACTGTGGGGGTGTGGGTGGGTGGGTGAAAGTGGGAAGTTGAAATAGCATGGAAGCAAATAGACTATTCGTTTGGTTTGTTTTGTTTGTATTTTCTTTAGTGTTTCCTATTTGGTGTTGGCTGCTCTGTTTTAAGACGTTGTATAACCAAAGCCGCATCCATTGTGCCATGTTTGTTGTGGGGGTGGCTGTACTTCTCTGCATGCATGCGTGCACTTATGTCAGGCAGCAGGACGGTGAGCCAGGCAGATATGATAACTGAATTTCAGGCTTGATAAAATCTACTGGGACTGACATTGGAGAGGTTAGTTTAGTGTGTGTGTGTGTGTGTGTGTGTGTGTGTGCGCGTGCGTGCGTGTGTGTGCGTGCGCGCTGCTGGGAAGAGGATATACGTCATTGCTGCCACCTGCTTTATTGGGACAAAGGCCAGATACGAGCTCACATGCACACATACACCAACCAGACAGCCAAACAGAGGTCAAAGCCATCTCCTATTAACGATGTAAATTACTGAACGCAGGACTCTGAAGTTATTTCATCCCTTCCGTTCCCTCCATCTCAGATTCCCCTCTCTGCAGATCTCCTGCTCATCTCACCATACCCACTCTCTCCGTCCTTCCTTATGCCCCCCACCCCCCCCCGCTTTCATCTCACCATCTGAGCCTTAAGTCCCGAGTGCGAGGTTGCGAGGGAGCGCTGCCACGATAATCCCACACACCTGTCTATGTATTTGAGTGTGTGTGCGCGCGTGGGCGTGCACGCGCATGTTACAGCTGTCTATTAGGGTCCGTCGTCAGATGAGAGATGGGAAAAGCTGAGATGGGAACATTGTTAACTCACTTTAAAACCTGACGCACACAAAACGTAGATAGACGTTTTTTGTGTGTGTGTGCGTGTGTATGCATGCGCACGCTCTCTCCCGGGCTGTCTTAACTTCCATTATTGTCTAGCTCCGTGGAGCTGCCTTTGCCGTTTATTGATTGGTTGCTGCTCTGTGGCAGGAAATGAAACACCAGGTCTCGACACCTGCGTGGCCTCGATTGCACAGAGCTGCTTTAATGATCTTGAGTTCCAGCTGCCAGGATCCTCGCATCACTCCGATTCTCTAGTCTTCTTCTGCCGATCAGTGGCGCACCAATCGGTCTGCCTGCACATCACACAGATGACAGATTGTGTGTGTGTGTGTGTGTGTGTGTGTGTGTGTGTGTGTGTGTGTTTCCGACTAGATAACAAGAGCACCTGCAGAGGTCTGCTTGTGGCAGATCTTGAGCTGTATACAGCGAGATGTCTGCTTGCGTGAAAATAATCAGTGGAACTTTAACCTGGTAGTTTAAAGTTGCGCCTATCTTCACAACTCGCTCTTTAAATCCATTACTTTTTCTGTACCATTCACATTGTGAAGCGCTATAATTCAGGAATAATTAGGCTAGCATACACCGGGGGAAGGCGCAGCCCATAATAAGACATTTAAAACAGGATGGGATCTGGTATCCAAGTGCAGGGTATCCATAGAGACCGTTGCTATGGCGGAGAGCAATCTCACCTCATTAGGAACAAATATAAATAGCAGTGCGACTGAGCTTATGGTCATGACGCCCACAGCTGAGAGAACAGGCTCGGAGGCTTCCAGGTCAACAATGCGATAAAAGAAAGTGGGAGGGGGTGGGGTGGAGATGGAAAATGAAAAGATGCTGTAGAAAGGAGATTTTGCCGAGCGGGAGATGCGATTGAGTTCATGAAGGAAATGAGCAGAAGAAAAGTAAAGCCTTATTGCTTTTACATTCTCTTTCCCAAGCAAACAACCATATAGGTTAGATGTGGGTTTTTTTTTCTTGAATGCTGATCGAGCTTTGTGACTGCATTCCTCTTTTTCATTTGTTAATTAGGCTTAGCCTGCTGTTGGTTTACTGAGACTTTTTTCTTTTTTCTTTCTTTCATAGCAATAATGACAGAGATGCAAACTGTTATATAGGGTGTGTTGGCGGGCGAATATGAGCGGGGAAGAGAAAAGGGATGTTGAATTAATCTGGGAAGAGATATAAGGTCAGACCTCTACTGATATCCTCAACTTGAACCATGCCAGGTGTGATGCATGGCAGCTATTCAGACAATCTGTATGGTCATTCATGGACCTCTTGTACTCTGTGTGTGTGTGTGTTCGTTCAGGCCTATACAGATATCTCTGAGAGTCCTTATTTATTTAATTATAGGCCACTTTAGTAAAGAATCCTAAAGTTATTTTCAGAAAGTATAGGCATAGTCCCCCTTTGAGCAATAATGTGTTGCCTATAACCTTCTGAGGTGGATATTCTATTAAACCATATATTGTTTTGTCAAATGATTTTCACTGTTTTATACCCTTATTGCTTATAGCCATTGCATGTGTCTAAATTATGAGTCAATTATTGCGGAAAAACGACTTCCTCTTCTTAATGCAAATGCATCTTAAAAGCTTCATGGAACCTTTCAGTTCTTCAAAAGGTAAATTGTTTTTCTCTTGCTTTGTAATGAACACTGTGTGGTTGGACTCCAGCAAATTGTCTGCCAGTGAAGGGTGACAGCGGCGCCCGCTAAAGGCTTCCTAATGGCGGAGATTGTTTGATTCCTTTGCTTCGCCACTTCTTTCTCTGAATATTTATCAGACTCACAATAGTGTTAGACTGTGAGTGACAGCAGGCTCATAATCTTCTCAGTAAAGAAGCGGGGGATTCTGAAGGAAGCCATATAGCCTAGGCCTATGAGACTGTCACGATTTCCGTTATACACAGACGTGGAGACCACAGACCTACATAAGTCTGTTACAGTGCGCTGACTTAAAGCTTGATGACGCCGGTCATGATGTACATACCTATTCTCTGAAGTCATTGAACCTGTGTGGGAGGCCACAATATGTTGGTGAAAACTTGTCAGTCACGTGTCTCTTTGGTGGTAAGAGAATTATATCCCCTCTCCCCATGCCAACTCTTTCTAAACTTCATTACCAATTTGAGCACTTCAAACTCGATTTGGTGGTTAATTGGTTGGTTTATGTGCAAAGCTGAAACAGTGTCTTAGCATCTGCTTAATAGCCTATTAAAACTAATCCGCAATCGCTATCTTATTTGGTCTGTATAGCTATATGTAGGATATACTGTATGTACCTGAATTGTGATTCCTATGCTTTATATTTGAGAAGGTTAATATCCAGACATAAACATTTTTAGGCCTAAAAATAATAGCCTACCACTTCCTTCTCACTGATATCAATTGAAAGCTAAAATAGCCAATATGTGAAAGCAAGAGAAATATCTTTCTGTTGCTCATCGGCTGTCTAGGCACCGTGTCACAGGTAACTGATGGTCTGAGAATGATGCGTTAAATATTCATAAACCTCCAATTGAATATTCATAAGGTCATTGTTAATATTAATGAACCTCACTTGTTGAGGTGGCACTTGAGCCACCAGTCTTCAGTCTCAATATTCCATCCTTACTGCAACACCATGTGTAGGACACACACACACACACGGACGTTGACTTGAAGCTACACATTTGAGTTAAATACCAAGCTGATAGCATGCTTTAAAGATAGCCTGGCCGCAAGCCCCTTTAAAAAAGACGCCACTGTAGCTAAATGAGTACAGTAGCAGTCCTTGTGTAACCGTATCTGACAATCACACAGAACAGTAGCCTACACGCGCAGTTGCTGTGCACTTTCTAATAACACATCTTTATATAACCGGGCACTGTGGGTGGCGCGCGTGATTTTCGAGTGCGCGTGCACATAACAATTTTGGGGGGGGTGGTGGGTGCGAGCAAGCGCCAGCGAGTCTCCAGCGTGCGCGATGCCGACCATACCCGCCAAAACCACCAGCCAGCCAGCAGGTGCTAGAGGGGGAGGGAGGGGGAGGAAAGGGGAGGAGGAAGAGGGGTGGCGAAGAAGGGGCTGGCTCTCGATGCATTCCCGACGTGTGTGTGTGTGTGTGTGTGCGCGCCGCTTCTCGTCTATGAGCAGAACTAGACCTCCTCTAGCTGACAGAAAAAAGAGGAGGTGAGAAGGAAGGCAGTGCGATACCCTACACCGGCACATACAGCCGCAGTCACCTACAGCCCCCCGAGGAAGACATCACTCAAGGTAAGATAACGGTTCAACTCGGCTTGCACGTCAATTCACAACCGAGAGGTACGTGTCCTCCGCGGCGTGTCCGCGGGTTCACAACGATGATGTAATTGGATGGGTAAGCATGACGGCAGACGTCGCCTGTGTTCTTGTGAAGTTGAACTGACGGGCTGGTTTTGTTAGTTTTTTTGATAGCCTACCAACTTGACTCTGGTCGTATTAGCGGCTGTTTTAATTCGCTCATCATCGTGTTTTAAGACGGTAAGCTTGCATTTTCGCTACACCGCAGCGCATTTGGGAAGGATGAATGTAGCCTACAGAATGTTTGCATTGACAATCCACGGTTTAAATGAGCTTGTTCGTCCTAAAAAGTAATCCCTGGATAAAAAGTCAACCCTGGATGACTTTTTTTTCTTCGACAGAGGAATAGTAGTCTGTAGGATCGAGTTTCTGCTCTCCACGTCAACGCCCCCGCAACACCCCCGGCTCGCCGGTGCAGTTGAAGTGCGGTGAAGTCTGCTAGCATGAGGTCCTTTATTTCAGTGTAAAAATGGACCGGAGTTTTAGGCCAACCACAAGTCAAGGTAATGCGACACAGTCCCACAGCTTCCACCAACAATCAACACGGCCAGCCAAGACGGCTCATAAGCATAAGACCGCTGCTCTACCTGGACAAGTTTTTCTAATTTGTGCCCGTACGTTATGTGGGTCATGGGACCATAGAGACCTTCATCAAGGTGCTGCGGTTGGGGTTTACATTTTTACTAGCACCTGCGTGTCATTTTCACACATAAGATGCGTCAGAGACACTTGACAGCATTAAAAAATATTTGTGATATCCTACCTAGATCTTGATTTGGTTCTGTGCCAAAACTATAACCAACCATGTTTTCTTTAGAGAACAAAAATGTAAAGGTCAAATACTACATGTTTTTTAACTCAACGTAATATCTTATGTTCTATGTTTAGTGATTTGTAAATTATAATTATTTTTGGAATTTTTTTATTCTCACATTTTCAAATGTATAGCCTACCATTCATGCTCACCACTGTTTTGAGCGGACAGACACTGAGGATGAAAAGCCGCTGTTCAATAGGAAGATGTGTGGGATGCTACCCAAATACATATTTGCAAAATGAGCAATAATCCTTATCAGGTCTGCTTCAAGACCCTTCATAATCCTCTTAAAATGATTATGAGATGGGCCCTCTAGCTGTTAAAAAAAAGAATAATGTTGCCGTTCAATCAGTTAAACAAACAGATTCTGCAACTAGGCAAATAGATTTTCATCAGTGGATCAATGTTTTTCAAAATGAAACTGGCTATATTTGAATTTGTTCGCTGACAATGGCCATATAAGCAGCTTTTTAGCTGTCGGCGTGTTTAAAACAGTCAGCTGTTGGCCAGAGAAGAAAGGTGTCTTGGTGAGTGAGTGGCTTTTGAGGCTGCAGGCTTCAGGCAGAGCGGAGCAGATGGATGAGATGATGTAGCGGACTCTAGTGCTCCCTGCCTCTCGCCACCATCCGTCACAGGCTAATGATCGTGTCACACCTCCTCCCCAGGCAGCCCGCCGCTTCTGCAGCGCTCAGCTCAAATCCCCTCTTCACGGCCGACGAACACCGCCGCCGCTGCCACTGTGACATTCTCTCTCTCTGTTGCGCCTTGCCTCACCCTAGTGCACCTTTAAATTCCCCGCAGAGTGCTCCATCGTTCCTCCACATCTTCTCCATCCGCTCTGACAGTTCTCTTGTTTTTTTTACACCTCTGCTCTGTGTCATCACTTTCTCACAACACCTGTTTCTGTTTCAAGTTCCTGTTTTCGCACGGCTACAGCTGTTTTCTAAATCTTTGCAATGCCCTCGACGCCGCTGTCAAAAACAATTCGGAATTGTTTGGCTACCAGTTAACCACCAGTCTGAGGTCAAAGTCGGTAAAGACGTCCGGTGAGCAGTGGTGTCCTGCTCAAGGGCACTCCAGTAGGGAATTTGAGTGTTTGTCTTCAGCCCTACAATATAAAGAATACGCGTCCTAATCGCTATGCCAATCCTCTCTGGCCTACTTGAGCATCTGTGAAGGCTCCACCAGCCCTCAAGACAAAACATTTACACAGAGGATAGTCTCAGGCAGGGATCAGCGTTCCAAGAAAATCCATAATGTTATCAATAAGATTTTATGCGCATATAGGCTATTAATAGAAGTCCTCCTGAAATGGGGAAAACATTATATTTCTGAGTTTAAAGCACCGGTCGACGAGGGCTTTGGCCTCACTAGTGCTAATGAAACAATGAAGACCTCCGAGCTCTCAGTCCTCTTAACACTGAATAGGTGGCATAGCTCCACTTCCAAATTCCTGTCGTGCTACACGACAGATGCTAGTATTGGTTATGTTGGAGTGTTGTTCTGTCATAAGTGTACCATTACACAACACCTAAAACCTCACATTTAAAGCGTGTGAAATCCAAAACATTTTGAGCTATTATATCCGATTTGTTATTGAGTGGTATAGGTATTGGTGCAGTCTTGTTAAACATTACTTCTACTTAACAGTTGCTGTTTCCTGTCTTGCATGTGTCACACATAAGTATCCCCTAGAGCTCAGCAATACAGTAGAATGGCTTGACAATGAATACAATTTATGTTTCATTAAACCGGTTTGAATGCCCATGTCTCTTTTCTGTCATGAATTTGCATATATGTCTCTCTTTAGATGTCTGTGTATGCGTTTGGCCTCCATATTATTCTCACCAGTGGGATCATGGTCTCATCTTGACATTCTGGGAATATCAGCAGTCAGTGGAATATCAGCAGTCAGTGGATTGAATGATGCGCTGCACAGCTGCTATTTCTAAGAAAAGCTCTTGGACACAAACACGCACGCACACACACCCTCAACAATACACAACAAGCCTGTCTGTAGATACACACTTAGCGTTGCACCAGTGACAGATGCACTGGCGCGTTTATATAGCGGTAAGCTATATTGCGGTCACACCAAGGGGGTATTTCTGCATGCTGGGACAGGAACGCGCGTGCACATGGATTAGCTACTTGGTGTAATTTGCAGCGGTGGTTATGCTAACGGTGATGCGTTATTTTATTTATTTATTTATTTTGGCAGGGCGAGGAAAAAATAAAATCCTAGCTCTTAGCCACTATTTGATAGCTGTGTGTTTGTGTGTGTGCGCCTGCCTATTTCATAAATGCAGGTGTATGGAAATATGTTTGTCATTTTGGTGCATTCTGGAAGAACATTTTTGCCCCCCCCCCCCACCCCCCTATCTCCCCAGGCTGTGTTGTCATCCACCAGTAAAGCGTTGGCAGAGAGAGCGAGAGAAGGAGGGGAGGAGCGGTGAGGATAATTGTGTTTCTGCCTGCCCCGTGGGAACATGGGATATATGACCTCATCAGTCACCTGTGAGCCTCGCATACAGTAAACACCGTCCGAATAGGTACGGCATCGCACGCTGACATTACCTCCGGTAACAATACGTACTGTAAATACGTGCGTTACACACAATTGCACATCTGCCCTGCGGAAAACCATGTCGTGCTCCTCCTTAAGGATGACCGACCTGGACCTGGGAAACATGGACGTCCGTCCTGAACACTGTGACATGAAGTCATGGGATGCTAGCTGCCCTGCGCCCCACTGCACCAATCAGGAGACGGAGGAGGGTCACCATGACGACAAGAAACCGGAGCAGCTTGTGAGAGCCACTTTGTGCTGTTACATTGTTCATTATTAACCCACGACACACACACAGGCGTGCCTCTTTTCTAATACATTTGTTCCTCCTGCAGAAACAATGTGACTCTGCACAAACAAAGAAGAAAGTTAAGGTAAGCAGAAAAACATAATTCACACAGAAGTGTGTGTGCACGATGAGAATGCATTGTTATGTGCCTCTGTGTGTGTGTGTGTGTGTTTGCATCAGCCCAAAGGGAAGTTGGTGCGGCACAACGCAGTATGTGAGGAATCACCTGAGGATTGCATCCAGGACAGCCATGTAACTAACACACACACACACACACACACACACGCACACTTGCACTCAACATACACACACATCTCCTATTCATCTTTATCCCATCTTTACTTTTCTCCTTAGGCACAAATCTTGTCTGGTTACCATGACGATAAGAAGACGTTCACTAAGGTGGAGGAGTGTGAGAAGAGCAAAGACCTAAAGAAAAGTGCGCTAGCTAAAGGTGAGTGTGTAAGACCAGAAGAGCCATTGGTTTGGTTGTGTCATACACACCGTAGACATGTCACTATTTCATGTGGGCTTTGATCTTCAGGAAACACAAATGTGGACAACTTAGCTGCATGTATAAGCAATGTGACGCGGTAGTAAACACATCATATTTTAGAATAGCAAACATAAGTATAAAATCTAGTTATGTGTGAGTAGCAGATGGATAGATGAGTTATAATATCAGCGTACAATAATATCATCGGCATAGGGCTACAAATATGGAGGAAAAAGATAGGCGTGGCCTTGTCCTTGATGCTTTTTAAGTGGATGAAGCCAATCTGGCGGGCTCTCTGGGGCAACGGAGAGGAGATGTATCGATCTGCTCTGGTTTCCTTTGCCGCTCGCTCAGAGCCCAGTGCGGAGTACACCGACTCTACCGGCATAGACCTGCATCGGTTTATCGTGGAGACCCTCAACAGTAACCCCCGAGACCGCATGACACTGTTGAAGCTGGAGCAGGACATGATCGACTTCTTCACAAGCAACAGGTGGGTGGGTGGGTGGGTGTGTTTGCACAACTCAACGAGTGTGTACACACACACACACGGCTCATTGAACCGGATTGAAATTAATTAGGATCGATCTATACATACTTACAGTTCAATTGACGTACGGCAATGGATTACATTTGAAATTGTCTTGTAGAGCCACACTGGAAAAAGTAGTCGGACTTATTGCTTTCCTTATTTCTAACAGCGATCTAAAAGGGCCGATGCCCACGTACCATCCATCCTCCTTGTGTCTCACTGTACCCCCCCACCTCTCCGCAGCCCCTTTAAGAAGTTTCCTCACATGTCGTCGTACCACCGCATGCTAGTCCACCGGGTGGCGGCCTACTTCGGCATGGAGCACAACGTGGACCAGACAGGCAAGGCTGTCATTATCAACAGAACCAGCAGCACGCGTGTGTAAGTGCGTGTGCGTGTGTCACTACGTCCTCTGTAAAGTTGCAGAGCTGCGGTTAGAGGCCGGCTATTTTAGTCCCATGTCTCCTCCACTGCTTTTGCCCCAGTTATCTATCTAGTATCTGGTTGTAATGCACTCCCTGACTGCATTAGAGTGTCCCCCTTAAAACCACCCCAGCTATGTTGGAAACGCACATGTCCAAGAAAGCTTTTTTTTGCTATATATATATATATATATATATATATATATATATATATATATATAAAA
>JAODUK010058592.1:0-18049 GCA_027564635.1 Typhlichthys eigenmanni
AATCCAAGTTGTGTCACAATGGTTAGTTCAGAGTATCTTTCAGCTAGTAAAAATGTACTACAGAAGCTGCAGTAGGGAGTCAGACTCAAACGCAAAGTGACGTTTATCATGACACTTTTTACTTTTATAGTCCAGGAGCGGCATGATGTCCCCACGCTCGAGTTGACGCCACCCAGAAAATCGCCGGACAGACAGAAAGTGAAATAAATATAGAGAATATTTTGCGATTCAAATTCAAAATCAAAGTTGAGTTCAAAGTATCAAAGTAGTTTGTATGTGTTTATATTAAGCCTCTACATCCTTTAATGACATGCTAAGACTAAAATTACAGATTTCCCTTGACTATCCCTTTAATATTGTCTCAAAATGTGCATTATATGCTTAAAATTGTGTTAATGGATGTCTCTGTTGGTATCTCACGCCAGTGTTTGCATGTGTGCATGTAAGGTGGGCATGAAGTTGAACTATTTTTATCAGGGTTGTGGGTCTGAAGTTTTCAGAGCTACAGATTTAAGCCTCAGAACAGTTTTGACAAGCCAAAATCACCTGGCTTTTACTCTTGTAAAGTGTATACACTTGGCTTGGGGGTTAAAACAACCCTCTTGCAATTTAAACGTATGAATTTCGCTGATGCAATAACTTTAATGCCAGTAGTATGGATGCTGGGTTGATTTGCAAACGCTAAGCACAAAATGTTTTCCCTGAATGTTTGAAAGACATCACAAAGTTAATCTGGGATCCAAACTAAGCCAGCATTGTACATTATAAATAACACCCAAGTACATGTTGCTTTTCCATTATGTGGTACTCCCAATATTTGGTGTGCCTGTTAAACATGTGAAATGCCTATTTTGATTTCAGCATGTTTCTTTGTGTTGACAGTGTGTGAATTCAAGATGGGCATATTCTAATAACATTAATCCTGTTATTTGTGCTTCTTTTTTATGTCAGTGCTATGCACTTTTAACAGCTGCTGCCTGTTGGTTTAATGCTTTTGTATAAGAATAGCATATAATAGGATTTATCCGAATACTGTCCAGTTTTAGCTCAATTCAAACATCAGGGATAGTTTACATGAGAGGATGTGACTTATTTTTCATTATGTAGGCTATTGCATTATACCATTCAAATCATTATTAGTTTCTCATGGGTCATATTTGTTTCACCACTCTTATGTTTTTTGTTGTCTAGTGCTTTGGGATCATTGCGCTAAAATATGTATAAATAGCTATGCAATAGTTTGCACTTTTTGGAACAAAACGGTCTGGCCTCCTTTAGTGTTGAAAATTGGAACACCACTGGTCCGAGCAAATGGTAGTACTAGGATATAGCATTACTTTCATAAGCAGATAAGTCAAATACATAATGCCTCAACATGGCAATCATTTCTTAAAAGAACATTGATTGGTTGTGTTCACTGTGGGCAATTGCGGTCCACAGGGAATGGTCTGATTGTCCTATAAACCAGACTTTATGTCATGGATTGAGCACTTTATGAAGCATAATTCCTCCAAATCACACTGAGATTACTTTGTCAGTTGTGATTTGCAGTAATCGATAAGAGAGTCCACTTTTCATGTTGGGCCGGAAATTTTTAGAAAGCCTAAATATTGGACAAACAATAGACAAATTGTAAATCATATTCTATCTGTATATAGTTTTAGTGTGCATTTGTGCCATTAGTATTAGGCATATTATTCACATTTTAGATCTGTGATTTGAGCTGGGTGTCTCTGCTGTCTGATATGTCATACACTGACAATTGATGACAATTAAAGCTCCCCACTCTAATTAGCCTGTCAGAGAGCTTGCATTCATATCAAGCAACATTTTTCAATTGACAGACCCTGCAGTGATTTTCCAGCAGTTTGACTTGGTGTCTTACCCCCTGAGAGGTAGTGACTGGGCTATGACTGTGTAGGTCTGTCTGCTTGTCTGCTTCAGTTAAAGGGCTCTGGGACTTTGTACCTTCTCAGGACTGCGACTGATGAAATTATACTGCATGTTGAGCTGTGCTGTATGCAGGGGTAGACAAATATAAACATTTCCACCAAGCCAGTTATTCTTGTGGCCAAAATTACTAGTTAGTGGACACAATTTTGCATGCATTTTTAAATAAAAAAAAAAGTTGTTGAGATGGGAAATTATACTTTTTTTTAATAATTTCATGACGTTAGGTAGGCTATAGAAAATCACATGGCTATATTTTATCCCCTCCCCTCCACTCTATCTACTAACAGTCGGGCATTTTACCGTGTTTATCTTGAATGCCAACAGTTTAAAGTACAGAGTAATATATCCAAAATATAGCTTACAATACTATATCATAAATTAAAATATTAAATTAAGGTGCCAGTGGCTGTGCATAGTTGGTGGCCAAAATGTAATATCGTGTTGCACCGGGCACTCGGTAATGTCGACCCCATGGCTGTACGCCCATTGCAGATTGATGCCAACCTTTCTACTATATCACATACCAAGCAGTACACACACATACTGTACATGCACAAATTACTACTTTTGACATGGATAAAACCGTCCTAGCACATATCCCATTGTGTGTGAGCTGTTTTGGTGTTCTGTGTTTTTAAGGTGACTACAAGGAGTAATAATTAAATACATGTTCAACGTTCATTCATATTTTTTCTACTACAATATCATGAGATGAAAACTCGCAGAACAAGTGAATCAAATATATTAGTTCTGCTTTGCGATTAACAAATGACACATTAATCATTAATGTCACAAAGTGACAAAATCGCACAGTGGCTTAAATAAATCAGGACTTTAGATTCCTCTGACTTGTCATTGTGAATATTTATGGAAGGCAGTTTTTTCTTAATGTAATGACACAGCTTGCAATGAAGCCCCTCGACTTATGATGTGCTAGGACCTTTCTGTCCAGGACAGAAAGTGTGTTACCACTTTCTGTCGGATGAGGCCCAGCAGGGACAGGCAGGAGCTGCTGCGGCGTCGGAAGCCGGCTGGAGCTGTTGCGACGTGGAAAGCACTGCTCAGGCTGAGCAGCAGAGTCCGAAGGCCGCACCAATCGAGCAACGACAACGGCAGGTGGCTGTTGGAGCCCTTTCCATCAGAGCGTAGACGAACGTTCTACGCTCGTCTACGCTGGAGGTCGGAGGGGTCCCGGACCGTGTCTCCCAGCCTTGCCAACACGGAAGTGCACTCCGCTAGCTCCACCTGCAGCAACGCCGGCGAGGAAGGAGTCACGGAAGTGGGTGCTGTCCGGGTCTGGTGGGGAGGAGACCGCAACCCGGCTGGGGAGTGGGCACGTGGAGAGCGGACGCTGCCTTCGTCGGCTTGGCGATCGGGGCCAACAACTGCTGAGCCCGACGTTGCCTGTCAGCGTATCGTTGTCATTTGGAGGCTATCGCAGAATTTGACCTGAAACACCAAATGGGGTAACTACGGTCAAACCATTCAGTATAACTTAATCTGAGTTTTAAGACGCTGTTGGTAATTATATATCCATAATCACACTGTTAAGCAGCCTATGAGTTAGATAGGTGGCAGACAATCAAGTGTGTCTTAAATGCAGACGTCAGAACACCGAGAGAAGCCTAGGGCGTTTGTGCCGGTGCCATGGTGTGTGAGTCATTGCCAGAAGAGAAATAATAGGTAATATCGAAAGTTTAATCATATGCAATGCCAATCTTTCGATAAACATTAAGTGTTTTACTGTAGCCCATATTATGCTACACTTGTTATTACCAAGAAATAGCCCACTAATATCTGGATATACAATTTAAATAGCCCTGTGTCCACAATTTAGCGCTGGCAGGGCGCTTTATCCAGCGCTTCATTAAAAAGCACTGCACACTGGTTTTGTTTATAATATATTGAATGACAACATTAACCACCGCTATGCAAGCTAAAACAAGCTTCTGTATGGTGATAAATGTACTAGAAACATTCAATGTGAACAATATATGCTCATACACATTACATTTTATTTCCCTGTTGTGATAGTGAGATGTCAACACAGCTCAGACAGACAGGCTACGACCAAAATTAGCTTCTCCCCTCGTCTCCCTCAATTTGACTTCGTAATTGTTTTCTTGGTTACCACGGTGATGACAAGTCCTGCCCCATCTGATTAGTTGGCTGAAAAAAAGCTGCAGTGATGACACCAGCGCCTTACTGAAAAGTTAAGTAACTACTTAACTTTTTATGATATTATAACTCTGCCGCACATAAAATGCGGAGCGCTCTGAAAAAATAGCTTTTTCTCTCGACTGCTGCATGCAGTCACACACGCTCTATCCTTATTGGGACAAATTGAAAAAAGCTGGCGCTCAGAAAAAAGCTCTATGTGGACACGGGGCCTATACGACTTTGCACTACAGCTCCAGCCAGTCAAAAGTTGGGGGTGCTGCAGCGCCCTCATCACCCACCTTACCACGCCCCTGCTTCTGCATCACACCTACGTCGACCCTACGCCGTAGGCTTCCTCTAGCTGCCTACCCTACGGCGTACCTTAAAGCGTAGGGTGACGCGCACCTCTCAATAAATGTAACTACACGTCCGTACGTACGTTGATTCGATGCAGTGTGGGTTTTCCTTATGGTATTTCCTTGTGGTCGGACAGTGAAAAGCAGACTTTTATAATTACTATTTTGTGTCTGCAGATTGTTTCTTATTATAAATGTTGATGTAACTAAGAGATTCGCTAGAGAGAAATATTTGTATATGCTTATTTCAAAACATTTTACACTCTATTAGTAGCCAAGATAGGGGGTCTCTATGGGATTTTTCCAGCAAAAACCGATCTTTTTAAATACTATTTTGTGTCAGCAGAGATTGTTTTCTAGAGACATGCCTGCCTATATTAAAGGTAATTTTCATTATTGACATTTTAATCGGGCTACTTGTCCGGTCGGGGTAGTAAGAGCCTCTTGCACTTGCCCCCATAAAAATGGACTTGTCCCGGACAAAAATATCGAGCCCACAAGTTACTCGTCAGTCACACATTGAGCATCAATATCTTTTCAAATAATAACGCGCAGAGCAAATATATTTGCATAGGCCAACTATTGTTCATCTAAAGGCTAAATAATCTCAAAAAGGCAAAGATACATGGCTTATTGTTATCAATAATACCTGTTAAACGGACGTTGCCTTGTAAAAGTGTAAACATGACAAAGGCTAGCGCTGGCGGCTAAGGAACCGTCAACAAATTACTGTGAATCATATAATTTTAATAATAATGAACAGCAAAGAACAAATGACTACATATCGGTTTAGGCACCGTTTAGGAACTGGAACCGTTATAACCCTATATAAATGGCACCGGAATCGTAAAAAAAAAATAAACACGAGACCCAACCCTATCTGTATAGATGATGACACATACTGGACTCTACATGGCATATAACATGTTTATGATAATATTAACATTTATGTAAATGACAAGTACAGTTGTGGGCAGCAGTGGCACCGGGGGTAGAACAGGTTACCTGGTTTTATTTTCCTGGCTTAATATTGTGGTGTCTCTGAGAAAAGCACCTACAGTAACTCTTGCTATTGATTCGCTCGATGGCATTGAAAGTATGCTATGCTAACATAGCCTACCTGTATTTCTGCTTCGGAGAACGTAGTTGAAATTCATACCACAAAAGGCCTACAGTGCTTAATTTAACAACAGGGTATTAAGCAACAGGGAACAAGAAGGCTTTTGAAGGTAATTATGGGCAATTATACGTTGTTTGTAAAAAGTCAGTCTGGCAGTTTGCAAAGCTCATAAATTAAATAAATGTAATTACTAGTGACACACCGATCTGGAACCGATCTGGAAGTCCACGACTGAGCGCCGCCACGTTAAAGTTTACCCCGGTAGACGAGAGGGTCGCCTCCCTGCGCCTACGGGTTGTGAGGGGAAAAACTCTGACTGTTGTCTGTGCATATTCACTGAACAGCAGTTCTGAGTATTCGGCCTTCCTGGAGACATGCATTGAGTCCTGTATGGTGCTCCAGTGGGGTCTCCATAGTTCTACTGGGAGATTTCAACGTGCATGTGGGCAATGATGGAGATACCTGGAGAGCAGTGATTGGGAGGTGCCTCCCTGATCTAAACCCGAGCGAGCGTTTGTTTTTACAATTCTGTGCTAGTCATGGACTGTCTATAACAAACATCATGTTCAAACATAAGGGTGCTCATAAGTGTATGTGGTACTAGAGCATCCTAGGCCGAAGGTCGATTTTGTGATCGTAGCATTTGATATCAGTGCGCATGTTTTGGATACTCGGGTGAAGAGAGGGGCAGAGCCGTCAACTGATAACATCTAGTGGTGAGTTGGGTCAAGGGGTAGGGGAAGACTCTAGACAGACCTGGTAAAGCCTAAGCGGGTAGTGCGGTTGAACTGGGAATGTCTGGAAAAGGCCCCTGCCCGTGAGATCTTCAACTCACACCTCCGGCAGAGCTTCTCTTCTAACATAACGACGGATGGATAAGAATTAAACAAACACGTCTTGGCAAAACATTTACCATTTGAATGGGCTATTAAGGTTCAGTCTATTACATTTTCAGCCTGCCTGTTTTCCCGATCTCGTAATCATTCCAGTGTGCGTTTAAGAGCTACACTGTCGCTGTGTAGCATTCTCCATGACACAAATACTGGTAGCTCAGCTAGCTTTGTGCTAGTTGTAACGTAGCAGCAGGCGATTCTACGTGGAAGTCTACACACTCAATATTATTTTTAACAGAATAATTTATTGAAAAAACGAGGGGAGATTGTCCACTTGTTAATCAATCACGGACGACATCTTTCTCTCGACCAAAGAATACAAGTATAACATTACATAAGTATAAGTTACATTCAGTTGCATTTGATATAGTCTACTCTTGGGTGGCTGTTACTAGGCAAGCCTGGACACGATTGACATTTGGCAGTTTGTGCTTCGTTCGTAATTCAAATAAATATAAACAAATATTTATCAAATATTTGTTATATTTTTATCAAGGAAAATTATATCACAATAATTAGTTATTTAGTTTATCGCCCAGCCCTAGGTACCCGTATTGATTCAAATGTGAATGGTACCAAACCCTGCCAAACATCTAAATAGCTGCCTGAACAGAACACAACTCCTTTGAACTATTTTCATGTAGACCTGCAGCCTTGGGTCACTGATGGATAGATGAAGGACGACTAAAAATCGATGTCTAGTAATTAAGGGCACACACAGGAACATTTAATTATCTAATTATTTTTTAGAAATGAATCCCTCAACCATTTTCTTTCACTCCTCCAGAGAGACTCAAATGTAGATCACTCAGGTATTATGGCCTGCATGGGCTATACCACAAAATTGCTGTAGGTTATTCATAAAGTGTGTTCTTATAATAGGCCTGACTGTTGTGGATTAAATCTTGGTTCAGTAGTGTAGAAGCCTACAGTATTCTATGTATGTATAACATTTATAAATTATATTAAACCAGATACATGTTTATGTATTTTTTTTATTTTGCTCTTCAACATGGACCGCAGTCAACATAAACCATTAAGACATTCATGTGAGTTTGACCCTCCTGTCACTCTCTCGCTCTCTCACTCTCTAAATCGCATTCTGAAAAACATAATTATTATAATTGATTTATAAATCACTGTCATTGATTAGGAAATTCCACCAATTTTCCAGTAAGAATTGTTACTTTGCTAATGAGGCAGGATTTGGCCAATATCAGTAAAATTACAGTCTATTGACAATACGAGAGTAGTATACTAATAGATGGAGCATACCAATTTCATAAAAACAGTCTAATTCAGGATTTTGCATTTCTACAATATCTATAATACAATATATTTGCTGAGAAAAGTTGTACTGTATATTTCAAGTAGATATTTTTTTAACTTGATCTTGTTTATATTGCAGATTAAAACACAATGTTTCTGTTTACTCTTGGTACCACATAATGGCAAAACTAATTCAGAGAGCACAAAAAGAACATCTAATGTGTTTTTCTGTCTTTTATCAGAGGGGCAAGTTCTTCAAAATTAAATATCGGTACATTGACAGACAAGTGTAATATGAATTCCCTGACCTTTTTTTCGTGGAACTGAAATGTCTGTCAAGAGTTCTCTAATGAAATTCGGTATGCGATTGCTTTGCCAAGTTTTATGGTGTGTGTGTGTGTGGGGGGGCTCCATTCAGTTATGTTGAGACGGCACATTCTCGGAGGGGAAAAAATCTGTGTGGATGACACTTTCTTGTTGTGGAAGAGAATAAGCCATCGTGCTTTAGTATTCAGAGAGATGGGCTGCAGGCACTCACAGCATACAGTGGTGACAGGGAAAGGCGGGGAGAGAGGTCTAAGGTTGCAGTTTCAGTCGATAAAATTCACAGCAGAGTGGGTTAGAGTTTGCCAGAGAATTGCACGCAACACAACTGGTATTGTAAACACAGTACATGTCCCAGCTATTACTTGAGGGCCACCAAGGCATAACGCAGAAACAACTGATGTAGAACATTTTTTGTTACATAACAAAATATACAATTGTCAATAGCACAAACATTTCAGTTGAATAACATGGTTTTGTAAAGAAGCTTAGCCTTAGTCCACTAAAATTATATTATAATAAATTGCGTTATTTTTCCATATGGCACACCTTGTATGATGACTATACTGTACTTCCATCATGTCTAGTAAACATGCAAGCACAACTCAGAATCATGTGCGCTCTAGAGAAAGTGAGAAGGTACGTGACAGACCAGGACAGACTACATGTACTGCGGCATTACTGCAGCAGATGTAAGGATCAAAGGCCACTGAGGCCCAGGAGAGGAAGTGAACACGTCAGTTTGATTTTGTAGGAACAAGTCTCTGTTCCTCAACATGGTAGTACAAACACAGTGAAGTAGAAATACAGGCACGGGTGAGTACTCTAGGTATTCTACACAGATGCTAAAGTTAAGTTTGTTTTCTAAATTAACATAAGATATATCCAGCGTGTTTACATTTAGTTTGATAAGTACAATAATATGCAATGTGCTATTTAAATACAAAACCATTCTGATTTCTAATTGGGCTTTAAAGTAATTTAAGTAACCTAGACATATGAAACGTGTTACCTATTTGCAATGGATAATAAATGGATTGATTGACACCAGTGAGAGAGAGTTTATGCAAATATGAAAACAATAGGCTTTGTTTGTTTATTGCCAAACTCTGTCCCAGTAAGAGCGATGTACAAAAATTGGTACATATTTGAAGTTCTCATATTGTCCCACTAGGCCAACAAAAGTGGGTAAACAAATATAAATTATATGTTCTGCTTTCCTAGCACTCACTGAGTAGATGTGCACAGTCTCACCTCAATATTTCATCAAAAAACATAACCAGAAAATTATACTCCTGCTGCACACTAAGCAATGGCCGGTTTGCCGGCATTGAAAACACAACAGTTCAGCTGTGTACTGCAGAGTGCCCTGGTAGCTTAGAAGTCTCCGGAAACCCCTGTGCATTGCCGTACTCATCAAACTTTGGGTGGGTCTCTTGAGCAGAGATGAAAGCTGAAGTGAGCTCATTCGTGTAGAACTAACGGACAGGTCAGGCTGAGAGTTACAGAAGATTGCAACTATAGCAAAACGGGAAAAAACATTTTCACCTCACAGCAGCAAGGCAATGCATATATGCACACTGCGGATATGTATGCGTCTTTGATTTGAGAAGATGTATGCGTACGTGCACACCAAAAAAGAACATGAGGTGAGGCTGTAATCAGAGAACACTTGAATCATTTAATCAGCTTTGCTTGTCTGATGAGGAAGAACGCTTATTTTTTTTTCTTGGTGTTTTTTTTTTTTTTTTTTTGCCAGCAGAAGCCTTCATTAATTATCCTCAAAAGAAACACCGCACTTCACCAGAACTTGAGCTTGAGAACTTCCTCTTCCATCGTATTCTCTGCTAAAGAGCAAATGAAAAATGAAAAAAAAAAAGAAATTCTACACGTTTAATGCTAATCAGTCCAATCAGCTATGGTCAGCATCTGTGTCCCGGTGTCTAGTGTTTCAATGAACACACAAAATCTCTGCATGGTTGTTTGAGTTGAAATGGGAACTTTCCCAAGCCTTATTTCTGAAAGAAACTGACTTTATTTCAATCACAATGTTGTCAGTCAAGAGCACGATACCTCTAACCCGCTGGTAATTGTTTTCCTCAAGATAAAAACACAATAATTCACACAAACAAGTATCCCTGTGGATTTTAGGGCTAGAGTGTACTTATCTTAAAGATTTAGGGGTGAAGTCATTGAAATGGTTATTTTCCTATTCTGAATGAATTGGATATGATTGGATAATTATAGGTGTTATATATATTATTAGATATCTGATGGCCTTTTGATGTCAACAAATAGGCTACATCTTTTAGTAGGTTTATCAGGACTGTAGTTCAGCTGTTAACCTACTGTCATGGGAGAATATTTCCAGTACAATCATAAGCATATACAGTACATATATTTATCTTTAGCAAGGATGAGTTAAGTAAAGTTGAATGATCAGACGGATTAGAGGAATTACATATTAATACTGAAATCTCTACACAAAGCATGCAAAGCTTAAAGCTATGTGTTTATGGTGGCTTTTGCCCATTAGCCTACATCAACTTATGTTCTTTCTGGTGGGCTAAACTGAAACAGACAATGTATTTATATGAAAAAGTCAGATATTAAGTTATTTTAGCTGGCCTTTAGTTCCACTTTGACAAAGGATGATTTAATGCTTAATTTGAATTATAAACATAATGCACATTTTTGAATGTATTTTAAAATTAAAATAAATACAAATGTGCTTAACACTTGAACCGCCACGGGGTAAATTTTCCCCGTGTAGGTTTTTCAATTGTACATAACTGATAATAATATTTTTAAGTCCCCCATTCTTTGACTTTTCTTAAAATGATTTTTGCGTTGCACTCCATATTGTTAAATGTAGTCAAGATATATCTAGATAAAAAATACAGGCATTTATACCTATAACCGCCACACCGGGTCAAATGTACCCGTTATGAAAATGCATTTATTTTCGCCAGATTTATTATTTTTGCGCTGCTGCCTTTTACACATTATATGTTGCTAGGTGACAGTACACAAGTGTGTGATCTACTGACAAGACAGTAGATTGTCACAGCTGGACCACACCACACACAATGCATAACATTTGATGAAATGGCTTGTATGTCTGTTGCAGTCGGCAAGTGTACACTGGCTAAAGCGCGCACAGCCTCCACGTGTAGTGTAGTGTCATCCTTGGATGTCACACTTGTCACGTGTTGAATGCGCTTCTATGTTAGGATTGTATGGAAATAACAGTGAGAGATGGAAAGTTTCTGGTTCGGGCAATGGTTCAATACATTTCTCATCTCAATGCTGTCGAGTAACCGATTTCGGGAGACCCTGCATTTCCTTTCTGCTTATGATAAGGAGGAGACAGTGTGCGATGCGGGTACACCACAGACACATTTGCGATCATGACTGAAGTGTGGAGGAGATTCATACAAAACTGCATTTTATACAGCTGTTCCCAACTACAGCGAAGTTCCGCTAGCATTAGCTTAAATTAGCCGACATGCCTAACAAGTGGGATCTTTGATCTTGGGATGCTGTCACGTAATAGCCTATATTTGCATGTTCTTAAAGACGCCCCTTTAGACAATAATTATGAAACTAGTGCACCAAAACACAGACAATTAAACAAACTAATTTTAGAAGACAAGCAATACAATGACGGAGTACATTTTGGAACTAGAAACAGAGTATCTAGGCGCACGGGTAAATTTTACCCGTTGACGGTTTTAGGTATACAGAGATTCTTGGCGGTTCTAGCGATAAGCTGCCATTTTTTGTTATAAAAATATAACACGGGGAAAAAACATTTAGGTAAAATTTTGTTTAGGTAAAAATATGCTAATTATTTATATATTACGTAAAGCGTGAAATTAATTGCGATTCATCGCAATTCATTTCTGACAGCCCTGCAATTTGTTATTGTCCTCATATAGAATTAGGGATGTTCCTAACAACTAATTTCACTGTCGGTTAAACGAAAATAAAAAGTTAGACTAGTCGACTAGTCTACAAATACCAAAACAATCAGAAAAACAGGCTAAACATTGTCATCGTGTGTACAGGATCGCAGGTCTCTATCTGCACTTGTCTCAGTGAGTGGAGATCATGTTTTAGCTTTCCCTTTATCCAGTTTTAACAGTTACAGCAGCCCACGGTACAGTACGACAGTGGCAGAGTGCCACTAGAGCTCCATTATTCACAGGCAGCGGGAGGAGAGCTGTATGAAACTCACTTTATATTCATTCTTCATGACTATATCTGTATGCTGCATTGGCTGTGCTGAAAAGCGTTAGCGAATTATAGCTTACTGTACTTCTATACTGTAGCCAGTTTAGCCTAGCAAAATTCTATTTAGCCTAACTTAAAGATAGGTTAACAAACAGTCAGGAACCTGACAGAATTTTGACTTTTATTTTTGAACGATATTAAATGCAGTTGTACTGTAAGGTTAAATCGAAAGCAGAGGGGTTGTGAATCCAGATTCGTTTAATATCTGTTTTGCTTGGATAATCTATGACACTGCACATTTCAACACCGAGTCGTCTTCTGCGAGAGGAGCAAGTGGCAACGTCAAAGTTTGCCGCATTTAGAGTTGTCCTTGCTCCCTCGCTACTAAGAACCAAGAACGCATGTACTAGCGTCAAGCACTATCAACTCCACTCGCAGCGTCAACAGATTGTTTTGCGTGTTTCATGTGCAGGCTGTGAGGCAGGAGAGGCTGACTGAGACACTACTACTAAATAAAATAAAATAATACGTTTTACCAAATGGTATTCATGGTGCCGACTAGCAATGGTCCTAGCATTTAACCGTTTAACCGACTAATCGCCCACATCCCTATATAGAATATTATCATTTTAAAGGATTAGCGGTCAAAACATTGATATTAAACTGGGAGATATGAAACATGGCACTATGTAAGTAATATGTCATTATCTTCACATAGAATATGCTAATTTAAAGTATTAGTGGTCAAAACATTGATATTAACCTAGGAGATACGAAACGTGGCACAATGCAAACAGAGTGGTACAATATTGTTGAAGGCAGAGGAAGTTGTTAGGTGAATCCTCTCTCCTTTATTATTGATGGGAGAATATGTTATAGGCAATTACAATGCTGTTGCAATTTACAACTGCGTCATGACTACCCACGTGGTCATCATCTGCTGCCTATCTTGGCCAGGACACTCTTGGAAAAGACATGTTAATCTCAATGTACTTTCCTGATCAAATAAAGGTTTAATAACAACATGTGGGACACGTGATGCTGTATATTGTTGATAATGTTACTTGGGATCCTGTTTGCCAGATTTAATTCGTATTTATTCCGATTTTTGTAGCTCATATGATTAATTTAGATTTGCCCCATTGTGGAAGGGGCAATTTATTTAGAATAGTATAAAATGACCCATTATCTTGTTATCTATGTGTTTCAAACTAAAATAATTGTGGATACGATCAGCAATGTATTGCCCTTTGTTGGTGTTGGGTTGATGGGGACAGAGTGGAATTTCTTTATTTTATTAAGTGAATGTCCATGAACATTTCCTTCATTTGGCCATGTACAGTATGAATGGGATCACAAATCTATTCAGGGAAATATTTATCCCCAAATTCCCACCTCAAGACCAGTAACATTTTAGTAAAAATATCTGTGAATGAAAACAGTAACATTGCGGGAACAAGCATGTTCCAAGTGTTGCTTATCGTCATATCGGCTTATCGACGCTGGACTGGCCCTTTCCCTATTTATTCCAGCATTGCCATGGCATGTGTGAAAATTTGCCAGAGGGAAATATTTATTAATGTAACTGCAGGAGAAAATCACTGGCCTGAAACTGTATCCCAGCAAATACTGTATGTGTGAAAGGAATGTATACTTTTAGCTAACCTTCACCAAAAATCGCCATACTTTGATAGGTTGTACACCAGTTGTTAATACATAGTATTGGGGGAACTCATTAAAACATTTTCTGCCTGGGATAGCATGCCCCCAGACCCCCTATAAAATGCTTAGCCCCCCTATTCATGAATGTCTGGTGACAACCCTGGCGCAGGCCTAGGGCTACTGAATAGTTCTTGCCTTCAGCTAGACCTTTTCCATCATCTAGCCAACACCAGGAACTAACAAATATTGATCCGCATAATAACCTCTTGACTAATAATTCAGCCCGCCTGGTCATTTCAAAATTAATAAATAAGTAAGTAATGGCTTCTCCCTCACAGGTTGGTTTTTACAGCTACATATGCTAATCTATTTCCTGGACTGAAGTGTCCAAGTGTGATTAAAATGGAAGGCTAACACACCGCTGTCTTATAAAAGCAGAGGCACTGGAGACATTGACCATAGCCCCCCCATTCTGCTTTTCTGTGTAAGCCTTTGACCCATTGTGTAGAACAGTCAGGTCTTCAGGTTCCTAGCGGGAACATCTTGACATAGAGGTCAGGTCATTCACTTCCCATTCACTTAATTTACAGCTTTTCAGCATCGTTGTGTGTTGCAAGCTATCACAGAGGTGTGTCTGAAAGCAACTGACTGAAAACAAGGCCTACTGACCTCCAGTTCAACCAATATTATCTCCTCCCAGATAGGTAGTTTATGCTCATAAGGCCACATATAGTATACATTCACAGCACATAGCAATCCCCAGTACATAAATAAAGCATCTGCTATAAATGAGTATAATTTACTTGCTGTTTGGCCAAACTTAAACCGGGTGACCTCTGCACATCTTGCAGTGTGTGTGTGTGTGTGTGTGTATGCGTGCATGTGCGTGCATGCATGTGTGTTCCAGATAGCTGGATGCACACACATGCTTAGTATTGTACGTTGCTTGTGTGATTGTTGTGCTGGTTGTATTGTGCCTGAATGCTAATTCAGAACCAAAATGTCTTCTAATTGAACTGTGCACACCCACTCAATCAGGTCAATTGCTTTAGAATCAATAGTCATCAGTTAAATGTTTTGGGTCGTTTTGGGTAAAATTATGCTAATAAAAACAAGCATATTTATTTAACAAGTTTTGTTTCATTTGAATTTTTGATTTTTCTATGTTGGTGGAAATTGCATTTCACGAGGAAATTGTGTTTGTGTGTTGAGTAAATTCTAAAGTAGCCTAGATGCTTTAAATGTATGCACCATATGCACAAAGGGAACAGGTGGGGAAATGACACAAGGCGTCATTTGAAATTTTGTATCAACATGACAACACAGTTGAGTAGTGTGACAGTGATTAAACAAGTATCCTGACTTCGCAGAATGCAGAACTGCACTATCAGCAAAATACCACTTTTACAAAGTACAGAATAAACTGTTTTGAGACACATTAAAGGTTTAGTAATTTTCCAACTAATAATATTTTGTTATTATAAAATAACAAACCAGTGTATTAACAGCACCCATGTAGGGCTGCACAATTAAGTGAATATCGATCTTGATTACGATTTTGGCTTCAACAATTAAATGAACATGATCGACTGCGATATTGATGTTTAAAATACATGCTCTGCTATGTATCAAATAAAGCGCTTCCTAGTCACCCGCCAACAGCAGCCGATTTGGCTTCGCGCGCACCCTCCAACAACAGCATGTGGATGTACAAAACCTTCCTGGATGTTGCGAGGCAGCAGTCCGAGTAGAACAGTAATAGAAAGTAGGGGTGTCACGAGAACCGATACTTTTGTACCAAGTCGATGCCAAAATGTTGAAAACATGACGGTACTCGTTTTTGTACAGTACCGTAGGTACCGGATATCCAACCTGGACATGTACGGTACCATGGAAGTGTAGCTGCAGCTCTGCCTGCACTAGTCAAAAAGAAAAACAGCAAGGCTACTTTGCATTCCAAGTGGATTATCAGGGACTACTACATTCACAAAAAACAGTTCCGGAATCTATGCAAATGGTGCCTTCGAACTTTACAGCCATAGTTTCCATATTACTGGTTAAGTAAAAAGTTAACAGTTCCGCTATTGTCATGTGACATCAATGGTTCGTTGATAAACATAATCGCCTGGCGAAAGCGAAACAAAATCATCCTTGAAGCGAATAAAATATGTAGGATAAGTCGCTTATTTGAGTTACAAACATTCACGTTTACTTACAGTGCATTTTAACCGACGCTTTTTCACCTCGCGGGGATCTCTGTGAATGTTTACCCGCCCTAGGAGCACATTCGTGCGGGCACGAGTCACAGAGTATCGAGAACTGTGGAATTTCACTGGTATTGGTATCGACTACAAGATCTCTGGTATAGTGACATCCCTAATAGAAAGACAGCAGACCGGCAAAATAAAACATCTAATGTCAGCAGCAGAAGACGTCCCTCGAAAGGGATCGTCTGTTGTTTGGAAGTATTTTGGATTTAGGGTAAGTGATGTTAAGCAAGAACAATTCATATACAAAGAGTGCTTTCGAATTGTGACTGCGCTGTTGTTATGGTTTAACTGGTGATATTTCCAGATGCGGTGTAGGCTTGGCATCTATGGCCCAGAATGATCGTGTAGCTGACTTGTCGATGCCTGTTCAAAACACCGCAAACGTCAATAAATGTTCATGTTGTCATTAGTATTTGTCTCATGATCGTGTTTAATGTTTGTACTACTGTAATCATATTCTTTGATGGCATATTTATTTTTAGTTGGCCTATATTTTATGTACAATTTTTATTTTACTTCACTGATGCACTTTAAGGACCAGTTTTATTTTGAAGCTAATATTTGTACATTAACAGGAATGTAGCACAAGATGGAAGTGATTTCCATGGTCTGTTTATAATGGGAGTGCAATAAAAATACATTGTTCATAAAATCAATGAATAATTGTGATAAATAATCATGATCTCAATAATGTTCAAAATAATCGTGATTAGCATTTTGGCCATAATCGTGCAGCCCTACACGCGTGTATAACCATGATTTATGCAATGTTAGGTCAAGATGTCAACATCCTGCAGAGCTTCATATCACCTGGGTGGGTATGCAGATCCGCATCTCCACAGCCAACCACCAGGGCAGTACTGTACTGTAGCACACTGTATCTGCACAGCTAGCTAGATAGTTAAAACTCTGCTAAAACATTTTCTATAGTAAAATATTACTTTTCCGTATTAGCGGTAGCAAAATGTAGCAGTGTAGCAATGACTGTAGCCTAGGGCTGGACAATAATTCAATAACGATATCTATCGCGATATAAACTTGTTCGATAACGATTTAAACTAATTTCCTGTATTTCGATAAGCTATACATTTGTCACTGAATGAGGGGCGCAGCAGTCAGCTCGCAGGGCTCTTACAGTGCGACTAAAAATCTTGGTGTGCAAACATAAAAAAATAATTAGGACCACTTTGTGCGAGTGACTTATAGCCACTATGTTCGCAACTCTAATATACACTGGGTACCTGTTCCAAACGTGGTTCCATTTCCAACAGGGTGAGTGCGTAACTGTGTTTGTTGTTGCCATAACTACACTCCATCCAAGCGTGTTTAAAAGTGTGTTTAGCTGTTCAAATCGGGTCTCGGAGCTTAACACAAACACACTCCCATATTACCAGATAGCTACCTCGTCATTACAGCTAGCTAAAGCTAACAGGCAAGACACTAGCAAAACTGGTGGAAAAAATGCTGTGCTCGTATGGTTAGAATGACGGGCTCATATTGTTAGAGGTGGATGTGCGATCACGCCGCCAGCCAGCTTTTAAATTGTTTTTTGCGTGTTTGTGCAATTACAGTAAAGACCTGTGTTTACCGTACACTCACGTGAAGCTACATTGTATGCCGTCACAATATTACGATCTCAGTAAAATTCTACATCGTTTCATATGGATATTAATCTAAATAGGAAGTTCTAAGAATACATCTGTATAGCCTAACTTTTAAAGATATATTACATTCAAAATTAGTTTTGCTCAAATTTCTATATTCTAGCCTAGTTATGCTGGTTGTCCTTCTCTACCTTGAATACCT